>JACEEU010000706.1:22141449-22168949 GCA_016630915.1 Callionymus lyra
GACATCGTAGCAGAGACAGCCGGGGCAAGAGGGGGTGAAACGCAAAAGGTCTGCCGAAGTTCGTGACATCAACTGTGAAGCTGATAAGGGACCTGGGCATCAGCAGGCAAGTCCTACGCCAAGCTATTGGCAGAGCAGAGGAGCCAGTGGCTCTGTCTGGAAAGAAAAAGACCCCGAACTGGTCTCAGGAATAAACAGGCTTCTGGGACACCAGGATGCACGGCCGAGTCTACTGGAGACGCCGTGGGGTTCAATCAAAAGTAGGAGCCCACTTGATGACCCCTGTGAAGTCCAGTCTTTCCATCAAGTATTTCACTCTTTAGGTACGTGGTCAAGTGCAAGCCTGGCTCAGTAGGACGCCCCTGCCTTGCAGGGTCAGGGACTTGCAGGGTCAGTGGGTACTTGCAGGGTCACTAGGTACTTGCAGGGTCACTAGGTACTTGCAGGGTCACTGGCTACTTTGGACTTAACATCATGTGCCGTGTTTACAAACTCCTATAAACATCCCTGGCCTCGTTCAAAGACATGTATTTAATATACAGTAAAAATACTTGAGAAAATACTGTGAAAATGTTTATAAAACTAGAGAAAAACCTCCTGATGTTCAAGTTACAAAGAGAAAACATTTGAAAACATGAGTTTGTTTTAGCATGTTTAGCTAAGCTATGCTAAAAGTAGAAACACTTCAGTTTTGATCCATTTAAAGAGGTTTGGACACGATTTTTTTTGAAAAGTAACGACTCACAAAAACACAGAAGGTTTTTTTTTCTGTGAAAGATGATTAAAACTTACGAGTGTCGTCATATTAGTGTAACGTTTGAGTCCAGAGAGCAGAGACACGTCCGGACTCAAGTGTCCTGAGTTCCAGATCAAAGACCTGCAACAACTCCAGATGCCAACGGTGAAGGTTTGAGCGTTTGCCAACTTTCAAGATCATCGTCGTCATCATGAGACGATCGTTCCACGAGTCACAGTCCAGACGAGTCGACAAACACTTCCTTTGATGAGAAACTACTGAGAGAGTTTGACTCCAGGAGGGAAGCGACAAGTGGAAACGAGCCACTAGCTAAGCTACCAAGTATAGCATGTTCACGAGAGGAGCACTCAGAGAGCGCGGACCTCCGTCGACCCCCGGGACTCGCTAGCACAACACACACCATATGAGTAGAGGATGCGAGGTGGCAACAAACTTGAGTAAATATTCATTAAGAAGATGAGATCAGAAGTTCCTTGACTGAGCCTCGTATACCATTGCTAAGCTAAGCTAAGCTAAGCTAAGCTAGCCGACATCATGAACAAATTAACGCTGACAACCACTAGTAGCTCAAAGTCAATATAAAACTTCATCTGTGTAGCTGTTGTCATAGTATCTTTTCAGTCTTGAAGCACAGATTTGATGAAAGATAAAAGGAAAATAATGAATCGCGTCTTTATATTCTACTGGTTTAAATGAAGATGAATATATTAAGAGGTTCCATGGATAGTTTTTGTTGGCCATCATTAGAAGAAAAGTGTTTGTCCTGCAAAACAGTGGCTTGTTTGGATCGTGTGCCGACAGCTGAGGAACATCTTCATGTGAAACAATGAAGCGAATCCAAGATGAAGCAGAGACTCGGGTCCAAATAAAATAAACTTTAACTGTAAAAAAAAAAAATCAGTTTCTGAAACTTCAATATTTTAACATGAATTCGCTGAAACTCCTACTCCAGGAATTTTAACGGGAATTGAGGAGGAAGAGAATATTTGAAGGAGTGACTCCAACAAGGAGTCATGACTCACCGTCGAGTCAGAGGATGTGTGTCTTTCCTGAACTTTGTTGCTGCAGAAAATCCATCACTTTTCATCACTTTTCCTGGATATAGATCCGGAGCCACGAGAACGTGTCATCTGGAAAGTCTTTTTCACTTGTTTATTGTTTCTCTCGTTACTATTATGTGATGCTTTTCACTACACAACTCACACGGTCGCACACGTGACTCAACAACAGTGGCAGTGGATCGGAGACGGTGATTACATTCATTGCCGGAGAGACTTGTCGATATAAGAAGAAACTAAAGCTCAAGATGAAATGAAAACAAAGAGTCATGTGTAGAATGAAGTTATAAGAGATTATATACGTTTAAGATAAGATAAGAAGATGTTATTAAACATAAAGTCTCGACGCTGTGACTCGACGTTACGGTTGTTTTGAGGTTAAAAAGTGGCTAAAAAAGCCTGAGACTGAGAGTCTGGTCTTGAAAAGCCTCGACCGTTGGAAGTGAGGTTTGTTTTCCGGCCGTCACGGGAATTAATGAAGCTCTTTACGAGGAATCTTCGCCTCATCACTCAAACACTTCAGCTGCAGTTAGTGTGTGAATGACCATGTTCTTCAGCGAGCGTCGTGTTACTGCGAGTCGCGCTCGGGGAATCGTACTCGCGACCCTCAGCGGCAGAACCTTGAGGAGGACGAGGAGACCTTCAATGAGAAACACTTCTGGGAAAAGACTACAAACATGGCGGCAGTAAACTATATATATATATATATATAAAACTAGTGAAATAAATATGTTTATTTATGTGAATCTGACCTTTGAATTCAACTGAATTACATAAGTAATTCATGTATAGAAATATTGAATAAAGTTGTTTGTTTTATAAATAAATATAAATAAAAATTTGAATTCTGATTAAAAAAGAACTTTATTGATACTTTTATTTTACAATCAAAACAAAAATAATAAATCTGTAAAAAGAAAATGTATTTATAGCAAAAAGTCAATTTAAAAACATTTTAAAACTTAATGTTTCTTTTCCAGATATAGTTGCAAAAGTTGACAAATAAACAATAATTATTATTATTATTATTAAAACTAAACCTGTGTTTATGTTCTTGACCTCATTGTGTGAATCATAATTGAATTAAAACAATAAAATGTTAGGAAAGTAGAAAATACATGATTTAGTTTGAAGACAAAAAATGATTTAATTTAAACAAATACTTTGGTTAAGAAAAGTAACAAATGAATATAACGTTTATTTGTGTATCTTTCTGTGACCAAAACAAAGAACACAAACCTAAATAAAAAGATGTTTAAATCATTTTAAAGCAGTATTAACACGAAGAGTTTCATCAGACGCTCCAGTCGAACCTGCCGGTGAAATATTCCTGTTGACTCGTCAAACACCTTTAATCCCTAATCCTGCTCTCGGCCCTCAGACAACACTGAGCCGTCGAGGCCATTGTTGACGTCGTGCTCTCAGGTGTGTGACTAACCTCTACTGTACATACTCTTCAAAGAGGGTGTCTGCAGGTGAGGGGTCGCGCGGGGGTCACGGGGTCACCCAGCAGGTCTGGAGGGAAGAACAAAGAAGGAGAGATTTTCTCTGAAGTTTGATTCAAGTTTGATCAGGTTTATGTTGAAGTGTCTTCACAGTATTTAATCTATGGTTTGGTTCTTTGGCAGTGAATTGTGTTTTGGAATTTAATATTTAATATTTGTTTTTTAAATAATTTAATCAGGAAATACTTCCGGTACTTTTTTAAAAATAAACTTTTTCACACATGTAGTTTGTTATTCTAATTCCAATCATTCAATATTTTTTATTCGTAGGTTTTTGAATTCAATATAAAAATGTTGCTACATTAGTGACATCAGACATTATCAAACGATCACAGAATCGTTTGCATGATTGGCTGAAAGTTTGATCAGTAGCTCTGAGCTCTGTTGGTTTAGTCTGGAGACTCTATTATACCAACATTATATTGAATTTAAAAGTTAAAAAATGAAAAAATATCAAATTAAAGTAAATGTATTTTTTAAATATTGGTATTAAAATCAACTAGTATCAACTCTGGTGTCATTAAACATCAACTAGTATCAACTCTGGTGTCATTAAACATCAACTAGTATCAACTCTGGTGTCATTAAACATCAACTAGTATCAACTCTGGTGTCATTAAACATCAACTAGTTTCAACTCTGGTTTCATTAAACATCAACTAGTATCAACTCTGGTGTCATTAAACATCAACTAGTATAAACCCTGGTGTCATTAAACATCAACTAGTATCTACTCTGATGTCATTAAACATCAACTAGTATCTACTCTGATGTCATTAAACATCAACTAGTATCAACTCTGGTGTCATTAAACATCAACTAGTATCAACTCTGGTGTCATTAAACATCAACTAGTATCAACTCTGGTGTCATTAAACATCAACTAGTATCAACTCTGGTGTCATTAAACATCAACTAGTATCAACTCTGGTGTCATTAAACATCAACTAGTATCAACTCTGGTGTCATTAAACATCAACTAGTATCAACTCTGGTGTCATTAAACATCAACTAGTATCAACTCTGGTGTCATTAAACATCAACTAGTATCAACTCTGGTGTCATTAAACATCAACTAGTATCAACTCTGGTGTCATTAAACATCAACTAGTATCAACTCTGGTGTCATTAAACATCAACTAGTATCAACTCTGGTGTCATTAAACATCAACTAGTATCAACTCTGGTGTCATTAAACATCAACTAGTATCAACTCTGGTGTCATTAAACATCAACTAGTATCAACTCTGGTGTCATTAAACATCAACTAGTATCAACTCTGGTGTCATTAAACATCAACTAGTATCAACTCTGGTGTCATTAAACATCAACTAGTATCAACCCTGGTGTCATTAAACATCAACTAGTATCAACTCTGGTGTCATTAAACATCAACTAGTATCAACTCTGGTGTCATTAAACATCAACTAGTATCAATTCTGGTGTCATTAAACATCAACTAGTATCAACTCTGGTGTCATTAAACATCAACTAGTATCAACTCTGGTGTCATTAAACATCAACTAGTATCAACTCTGGTGTCATTAAACATCAACTAGTATCAACTCTGGTGTCATTAAACATCAACTAGTATCAACTCTGGTGTCATTAAACATCAACTAGTATCAACTCTGGTGTCATTTAACATCAACTAGTATCAACTCTGGTGTCATTAAACATCAACTAGTATCAACTCTGGTGTCATTAAACATCAACTAGTATCAACTCTGGTGTCATTAAACATCAACTAGTATCAACTCTGGTGTCATTAAACATCAACTAGTATCAACTCTGGTGTCATTAAACATCAACTAGTATCAATTCTGGTGTCATTAAACATCAACTAGTATCAACTCTGGTGTCATTAAACATCAACTAGTATCAACTCTGGTGTCATTAAACATCAACTAGTATCAACTCTGGTGTCATTAAACATCAACTAGTATCAACTCTGGTGTCATTAAACATCAACTAGTATCAACTCTGGTGTCATTAAACATCAACTAGTATCAACTCTGGTGTCATTAAACATCAACTAGTATCAACTCTGGTGTCATGTAGTGAATGTTCTTCAAGACGCAGTAACTTCACATCATGACCATGTTTTAAACTCATTACTTTATAAAGTTGCTCTGAAATCTGGACGAACAAGAGGTTACGAGAGTCCATTATGACATAATAATGGCTTCACTCCTCCTCCAGCTTTAATCATGCTTTGTTTATACAACGAGTCCCTTGGAGGTGGAGACCATGGACGATGTGCAGTGAAAAACCTCCATGCTTGACCAATCACAGCAGAGTGGGTGTGGTTATGGTCAACAAGATTTAATCTCCAGAACAACAAAGTGTTTTCAGTGGGCGGAGCTTAAGATCATTTTCTAATATTTCAATGAAAAGAGAGTTTTGTACAAACACACACTGATGATACAATAGAGTCACACATCAAAACAACACACACACACTGATGATACAATAGAGTCACACATCACAACAACACACACACACTGATGATACAATAGAGTCACACATCACAACAACACACACACTGATGATACAATAGAGTCACACATCACAACAACACACACACACTGATGATACAATAGAGTCACACATCACAATAACACACACACACTGATGATACAATAGAGTAACACATCACAACAACACACACACACTGATGATACAATAGAGTCACACACACACACTGATGATACAATAGAGTCACACATCACAATAACACACACACACTGATGATACAATAGAGTCACACATCACAACAACAAACACACTGATGATACAATAGAGTCACACATCACATTAACACACACACACTGATGATACAATAGAGTCACACATCACAACAACACACACACTGATGATACAATAGAGTCACACATCACAACAACACACACACACCGATGATACAATAGAGTCACACATCAAAACAACACACACTGATGATACAATAGAGTCACACATCACAACAACACACACACACTGATGATACAATAGAGTCACACATCACATTAACACACACACTGATGATACAATAGAGTCACACATCACAACAACACACACACTGATGATACAATAGAGTCACACATCACAACAACACACACACTGATGATACAATAGAGTAACACATCACAACAACACACACACACTGATGATACAATAGAGTCACACACACACACTGATGATACAATAGAGTCACACATCACAACAACACACACACTGATGATACAATAGAGTCACACATCACAACAACAACAACACACACACTGATGATACAATAGAGTCACACGTCACAACAACACACACACACTGATGATACAATAGAGTCACACATCACAAAAACACACACACTGATGATACAATAGAGTCACACATCACAACAACAAAAACACACACACTGATGATACAATAGAGTCACTCACACACACACACACACTGATGATACAATAGAGTCACTCACACACACACACACACACTGATGATACAATAGAGTCACACATCACAACAACAAAAACACACACACTGATGATACAATAGAGTCACACACACACACACACTGATGATACAATAGAGTCACATACACACACTGATGATACAATAGAGTCACACACACACACTGATGATACAATAGAGTCACACACACACACTGAACACTAAACTATTCATACAAACCTTTAACTGACGGGGTCTCGATGATGTCATCACCCCCCCTCACTAATGAGTGATTCAGTGCAGACTCAGATCCGACGCCGCAGAGACTCGATCTGAACATTATCGGAGCTGCTGTCAGACCAGAGCCCAGAGTGGCTCGAGAGGAATGTGGTCCACGACTGTGGGTCAGCAGCAGACCCTCCACTGCCCCCCCCCAGAACCCCCCGAACCAAATCAGTCAACAGGACCCGAGGGGCCATTTTGAAAAACAATCACTCTCTCTAAGTAGTCGAGAGGTGCCAGAGCTAATTATAAACAAACTATTGATGTGAGTGTGTGTGTGTGTGTGTGTGTGTGTGTGTGTGTGTGTGTGTGTGCGTGTGTGTGTGTGTGTGTGTGTGAGTGTGTGTTCTGCATGACAGGCTGTTCAATTGGCCGTTAAACAGACCTCACCCCGACTGCACGCTGACACACACACACACACACACACACACACACACTCACACACTTTACAGCAGGTTCATCATTTTGACCTGAATGATCAAATTTATATAATAATAATAATAATAATAATCTGTTATAATCAAAAGTTTGTGTACTTCAAAGATCACCGTGAGGTCAGAGGTCGTTCTTGGAGCCAAAACACTTTCTTATATGAACCACTTAGTTTGTTTATTACTCTCTTGTTGTGTTTGTTTATGTATTGTTGTGTAACATTTATATATTAAATCTCCTCAAGATCGAATTAATTCACTTTTCAATGACTCCGTAATTTAACAGTTGGTAACACAACGTATCGCATAATAAAGTCTAGGTAATCTAATCTAACATGCTATGCTAGCCATGATAACCGTAGCGTATGCTAGCCATGCTAACCATAGCGTATGCAAGCCATGCTAATCATAGCGTAGGCTAGCCATGCTAACCATAGCGTATGCTAGCCATGCTAACCATAGCGTATGCTAGCCATGCTAACCATAGCGTATGCTAGCCATGCTAACCATAGCGTATGCAAGCCATGCTAACCATAGCGTAGGCTAGCCATGCTAACCATAGCATATGCTAGCTATGCTAACCATAGCGTATGCTAGCCATGCTTACCATAGCGTATGCTAGCTATGCTAAGTGTAGCGTACGCTAGCTTTGCTAAGTGTAGCGCATGCCAGCTTTGCTAAGTGTAGCGTATGCTAGCCATGGTAACCGTAGAGCAACGACGGCGTGTTGTCTCCGAACAGGAAGTAGTTGAGTCTGATCTGATCGTCAATAAAAACATCATCTGTGATCAATAATCGTGATTTCAGAATAAAACTGACTCTTGAGGTTTAAAAACATTTTAAATGTTATTTTTGTTGCTGTAAATCTTTCATGTGCGACAATTAAAAACGGTTTCTCAGCAGTTTGAACTTTGATTGTGAGTCACTAACTGAGTTGTGTGTTCGTGTTTGTCCCTCGTGGCCACCGTACTCTCAGGAACACGTGAGTGTCGTCTGCAAACACGTTCATTAGGTTGTTGTTTGTCGCATGTTTGTGTCAACATATCAACACATAAACAAACTCTGGACGCTTTGATGTCACAGGTTGTTCGTCTCCATGACGACCACGGTGACCGGGGTCACACCCGGGGTCAGACCCGGGGTCAGGCCCGGGGTCACGAGCGAGAGTGACAGACGCTCGGCAGAGGTCGATCCTCCTGCGGTTAAAGCAACAGCTCGTCCTCCGGAGCGATCGCTCCTCGACACATGGACCGAGGCCAGTGTTTATTCTGCGTTTCTTCGCCGATGAAGTAAGAAAACACAGAGTGTGGGAGAGAATCACGGATAACAGGAGGAATGAGATCTGAGGGGGCGGGGCTTCGGAGGGGGCGGGGCTTCTGTAGCGGCGATGACGAGGAACTAGTTTAACTGAATCACGTTTCATTCACTGTTGATCCTAAGAAGCTCTTCATGGATCAAAGAACATAGAGTTTAACGGTGCCTTGATAATATGAAAATATATCATTTTCATTTATTTAAATAGTATTTAAATATAAATCCTAAAACATATTGTCCACAAAAATGTATTAAATGATTTAATTTTTAGTTTGAGAGACATTTGTGTTTATTTATTATCTGTTTAAAACAATCTATTTCATTGTATTTGAATCTTATCATTTGAAATTTGTTTTTTTTTGGGTGACACAAATAACAAATAAATGATAAATTGAATAAAAAAGGTGAACAAGGACCACCTAAATAAAGTATGATGGCCGCACATCTGTGTATTTATCTGTTTTTTAAATGTATTTTTTCACTTTAATCATTTTCTTTAAATTAATCATAATGACAAATGACATGTATTCATTGTTTTTATCTAATTCAGGACAAGAAACACAAAAAAAAGAGAGAAATATTTAGGGCCGACTCAATACAGTTAAAGGGCCGTATAAGGCCCCCGGGCCACATCTGTGTGTATTTATTAGACCCTCGCGACATCAATTAATTATTATTTAAAATTAAGTTTCTTCTGTAGTTTTTTTTTATTATTCTTTTAACTTTGATTGTAATTATAACATAAATTAACTAAACACAGTATTGTTTTTAACATGATTGACTTTGAAGTTTTATATTTATATTTATAGTTTTAATTTTTTAATATTTGTTATCATCGTAGGTAATGATAAGACGAGTCTGTCCCAGCTACTCGGTGTCAGAGGAGGAGGGACACCCTGGACAGGTTGCCGGTCCATCGCAGAGCACGTACGGAAACTCAAAACTTAATCCTCGGCTCGGGATTTGACCCTTTGACCTCTGAGTGACATCATCATAACTTGGCCCGGATCGACCTGTCAATCAAAGCGTGGAGGGTTCTTGGAGCGAGCGGTGGAGTCGTGACATCAGAGGGTTGTGGGTTCGAGTCCCTCCCTCGGGTGCGACACCTTCCGTCGAGGGTTAAACCAATGTTGGTGTTTGATAAGCACGTGTTTATCGAGCGGCTCCGGCGCTTTCTGATGATGTCACGGGCGGCAGATCAAGCAGCTTCCCTCAAGAATCACGGTGAGTAAAACACTCAGAGAGTGCAGACCCCCGGCATTCGTTACTATTAGATCCAATCGATACTTGTTTAGCATTTGAAATACTGTTACTTCAGCCCTGAGCTCGCCTGCACAACACGACGTCGTCAAGATCAGGGGAGTCAAATTTAAACTATTTGAATTTCTATTTCAACTGTAAATAGAGTTTTTTATGTTTTATTTAAACATAAATCATAAAAAAACTGTTTTAAAATAAGTGTTTTTATCATAGTTTTTCACAATATTTGATCAAAATGAATATAATATGTGTTTATAAACAATTATGCTAGAGATGGAAATTCAACTAGTTTGATAGCTTATCTAAACAATGATAGCTAAGCTAGTTTCAAAAAACACTACCAGCTAAGCTGGATGCCAATAATTCTAATTTAGCTTGTTACTAACAACACTAGGTTAGCTGGTTCCCATAATGCTTAGTTCATCAGTTTATGACATGATTTTCTATTTATTTGGTTCAAGTCCTTGTTAAGAGTCACAACAACGTCTGGTCCTCGATCCAGAATCCCATGTTTCTCTTCGATGAAGGTCATCCTCGCTCTGACGCCACACGACGAGCTGGACGGAGGTGAAGAACCAGGAGAACATTCCTGAAGCGGAGTCGCCACAAATAGGAAGTGACAGTCCTGCTAGCTTGATGAGCTAGCTAACGCTAGAGACAGAAATTCAACTAGTTTGCTAGCTTATCTAAACAATGATAGCTAAGCTAGTTTCAAAATACACTATCAGCTAAGCTGGATGCCAATAATGCTAATTTTAGCTTGTTACTGACAACACTAGGTTAGCTAGTTGCTAATAATGCTAATTTAGCTAGTTACTGACAACACAAGGTTAGCTGGTTGCTAATAATGCTAATTTAGCTAGTTACTGACAACACTAGGTTAGCCGGTTGCTAATTATGGTAATTTAGCTAGTTACTAACAACACTAGGTTAGATAGTTGCCAATAATGCAAATTTAGCTAGTTTCAAACATCACTTCTGGCTTAGCTGGATGACAATAATGCTAATTTAGCTAGCCACTGACAACACTAGGTTAGCTGGTTGCTAATTATGGTAATTTAGCTAGTTACTAACAACACTAGGTTAGCTAGTTGCCAATAATGCTAATTTAGCTAGTCTCAAACATACTTCTGAGCTTAGCTGGATGACAAAGTAATTTATCTAGTCACTAACAACACTAGGTTACTGAAATAATGCTAATTTAGCTTGTCACTAACAACACTAGGTTAGCTGGTTGCTAATAATGATAATTTAATCTAACCTAGTGTTGTTAGTGACTAGATAAATTAGCATTTTAACAACCAGCTAGTTACTAACAACACTAGGTTAGCTAGTTTTTAATGTAAACATAAATCATAAAAACTTATTTTAAAATAAGTGTTTTTATCATAGTTTTTCGGAATATTTTATCAAAATGAATATAGTATGTGTTTATAAACAATTAAATGCTCCGTTTATCACATGATTTTCTATTGATTTGGTTCAAGTCCTTGTCAAGAGTCACAACAACGTCTGGTCCTCGATCCAGAATCCCATGTTTCTCTTCGACGAAGGTCATCCTCGCTCTGACGCCACACGACGAGCTGGACGGAGGTGAAGAACCAGGAGAACATTCCTGAAGACGAGCGGAGTCGCCACAAATAGGAAGTGACAGACGTGGAAACTTCATCCCGGAGACGCTGGAGGTCACGAGAAGTTGGAGTCGGAAAAAACCTGGACCAAGGTTTTTGGAGGAAGAATGAAAACAAGAAGAATGTGACGTGAACACGGTAGCGCAGGAATCTTCTGGACCACGACGAAGGTGTTGGGTTCGGTTCTGAACGTTTGCAGACGCGCTGACGCACTCCAGCACTCCCGGGAATGTTGGGAAATCTTTTCGAAATGATGTCGAACAAAAGAATGAAGCAACGGTTGTGACTTATGGTTCTGAAGGTCAAACGTTCCTAAAATCCAGGATGTTGGACACATGGATTTGTGGTGAAGAAAGAGAAGGTTTTGAAGAAGAAAAGTCTATTTTTAAATCCCCTCAAACACCTCCACAGTTTTCCAGCTTCTCTTCCTCTTTCCTGTTCCCTGAGAACAACACGCCTGGAGGTGACGCTCAGTTCAGGGTTGAAAAGGGCAGGAACGTGAAAACACAGGTATTTAACCAGAGCCTCGATAGCTGCCGGAGCTGCTGGGAAAAAGATAGCAGGAGTGTCTGCGCTCAAGGTCGCTCGCCGCTCCACGGGCCGACGCCGCCGACGCCGGCGTGGACTCGTGTGGGGTCAGGAGGTCACGAGGAGCTCGACCTCGCGCAGGAATCGCCGGAATTTTATTTTCATAAATCGCGAAGCAGGAAAGAGTCGCATCCATCAGCTCCTCCATTCTTCTGCTCCGTGTCATAATAAACATTTGGAGGAGAGATTTATGTCGGACCGGTTCTGACCCGGGGAGCACGTAGTCCCGGACCCGAAGTCCCGGCCCACGAAGCCAGCACCGGCTCCTCGGAGTTCCCACATTCTGCGGGCGCAGCAGGAAGGAATGACAGGCGTAATTAAGTGGATCAAACATTGTTGACGTTGATGTAATCTGTAATAATTGAAGGTGCTGAAACGAGACTATTTCCTCTCCACGGACCCGCTTCATTAACGAGCCAACAACAGGAAGTGTCCAAGTCAAGGCTGAAATTAATTGGTGGCTCAGTCAGAGGGTCTGGACGGTCACTGGGAGCAGCTCCGGGTCCAGGAGACTATTTATGGTTTGGATTCTGGAATCGTTTTAGTTCCAAAACAAACAGTTGAACTCGCAGATGAACTCGTGTTGGCTTTTCTCGAAGTCTTCGGAGGTTTTTGTGTAGCAACGGACTCACAAACACGCACAATGTGTTGTGTCGCCGGGAAAGTAGAACTCAAGTCTATCCGAGGAAAAAGTGGACGCTCAGTTTTCCAGGAGATAAAACAGGATTTAGTTCTATTTGATCTGATTTAGGAAGGAAATGAGTTATAAAAGTAAAATGCACTGGTGATTTAACAAAATAAAACAACGTTATCAGACGATAAATTTAAACTTTTATTTCATAACATAAGTTGACAAAGACGGTCGAGAGAAAAATCCAACATCAACTTCCATGAGAGAACAGTTCAAAAGTTCTGTGTTGGTCCTGCTAGCCTGATGAGCTAGCTAACGCTAGAGAAGGAAATTTAACTTGTTTGCTAGCCTATCCACACAACAATGATAGCTAAGCTAGTTTCAAACAACACCACTAGCTTAGCTGGTTGCCAATAATGCTAATTGAGCTAGCCACGCACGACACTTGGGTAGCTGGTTGCTAAAATGCTAATTTATCTAGTCACTAACAACACTAGGTTAGCTCGTTGCTAATAATGCTAATTTAGCTTGTCACTAACAACACTAGGTTAGCTGGTTGCTAATAATGATAATTTAGCTAGTCACTAACAACACTAGGTTAGCTGGTTGTTAAAATGCTAATTTATCTAGTCACTAACAACACTAGGTTAGCTGGTTGCTAATAATGCTAATTTAGCTTGTCACTAACAACACTAGGTTAGCTGGTTGCAAATAATAAAAAAAAAAACAAAAAAAAACCAAAGGGGGCCACCCCCCCCCCCCCGGGGGGGGGGGGAAGAAGGGGGTGGCGGGGCGCCCAAAAAAGGGGGGAAAAAAAAAAAAAAAAAACCCAAAAAACAACCGGAAAAAAAAAAAAGGAGGGAGCCACATGGGATGGGGGGTGGGGGGGGGGGTGGAGAAAAAAAAATTTTTAGAGGTTTTGTTAACTTGGGGGGAAAATAGAAAATTCTAGACACCGATTTGTAAACTTACAAAAGACTCAGTTTTCAACTGTTTTTAATGTTTTTGCGAAAGAAAACAACAAATGTCTGTTACCATGGAAACACATTCAGAGAACTTTTGTATTCCAGAATATTTAAGGAATATCAAGAAATTCTAAAAAAAAACAACGTATTAGACAAAACTGTGTAGAAGTTGAAGACGAATTGATGGACTGACACAAAAGTTCTTCTCATCTCCAGAGTTGATGTTTTTCCCAAGAAGACCTGGAGGAGGACCCGGGGCCGGGAAGACTGGGCGGACCTTGACTCGCTCAACATTGTTTGGAGTTTGAAAGTCTCTCTTGCAGATACGCAAATGTCCGTCAGAATTCACCGGAACATCTTCGGCTCTTCCTGGTCCCGGAGAAGGTTTTAATGAGGTGGTATCTGGTGTTTGGAAGTCTGCGGATCCTTTATTTACGTTTATCACGGTCTTTGAGGAACAACACATTCATCTCTGAGCCGCTATCTGCAGCACAAATGAGAATTTATGACATTTCTGGACGTGAGCGAGTGTTTACACAAGCATACCTCCTTCTCATGCGGCTCCTGATGCCGGAGCGATGCATGCTGGGTAACGCAGGGTCTGGTCAGAGCCCATCAAACTTCGTAGCCCTCGGATGACCCGAAGCGCCGGAGGCTCCGACTCGCCGAAAAATCCAACATATACTAACATGAGACGAGAACAGTTGGACAGTTCTGTGTTGGTCCTGCTAGCTTGATGGGCTAACGCTAGAGACGGAAATTCAACTAGTTTGGTAGCTTATCTAAACAATGATAGCCAAGCTAGTTTAAAAAAACACTACCAGCTAAGCCGGATGCCAATAATGCTAATTTAGCTAGCCACTGACAACACTAGGTTAGCTGGGTGCTAATTATGCTAAATTAGCTAGTTACTCAAAACACTAAGTTAGCTAGTTGCTAATAATGCTTATTTAGCTAGTTTCAAACATCGCTTCTGGCTTAGCTGGATGCCCATAATGCTAATTTAGCTAGTCACTAGTAGCACTAGGTTAGCTGGTTGCTAATTATGCGAATGCAGCTAGTTACTAACAACACTATGTTAGCTAGTTGTTAATAATGCTAATTTAGCTAGTTTCAAACATCACATCTGGCTTAGTTGGATGTCAATAATGCTAATTTAGCTAGCCACTAAGAACAGTAGAGCTGTGTCTCAAATCGCATACTAGCGTACTCAAAGTATTTTAGTGCATAAGTGTGTCTCAGTTCTTAGTATGTAAATGTAGTTAGTGTTCCATACACACTAAATTGTCACTAAAACGCCCACAAAACTGAGTATAGTTTGATGGACACTTTCTACACTAAACGACTCCATCTTAGTGACGTAAACGGAAGTTACGTCATATATATATACTGTATATATATATATATAGCTTCTAATATTGTCCATTTAAATTGAATTTAAAAGACTATAAATTAAAATAATTGAATTTAGAAAAATATTTTTGAACTATCGAAATGAAAAAATACAAACTACATGTAAAAAATATAATTTGTTTAGAAAATATTCAACTTTTTTCATCTATGTATGAATTAAAAAAAACATATCAATATATGAATTATTTTATAACATTCCATAACGTGATGAATCTGAGATGAAACCGTTCAAATAAGATTCACTTCCATATGAAGTCGACGCAGAAAGTTCCCAAAACATTATTGTTGTCGAAGTGAAACGTTGGAACCGAGTCTGAAAGTGAGGAAACCAGAAGGGCTGAGTCAGAGATCTCATCTCTTCCGGCGGCTCAGGGATCAGCAGGCGTCTCTCGGGGGGGCGCCTCGGGTCGCACCGGGCGCCTCGGGTCGCACCGGCCGCCCTCTGTTGACTCGAGCAGGACTTTCCACCCGGAGCGTCTCCTCACACCTCCTGGGTTCATCATCACGAGGGAGGATCCATGTTTGGATTCCACTCCCCGGGCTTCGAACCAGCAACCCTCCATAAATCCAGCAGCCCATAAATATGAGTCCATCGTGGTGAACAAATCCCGCCGCAGTAACTCTGATGACGGCGAGACACGAGCTACAAGGGTTCTAATGATCCGAGGCCGGACTCGCCCGCACATTCCTCGCCGCTGCGTCACTAAATCACCGGCGACGGACGAGTCGACGCATAAATCCTCGGAGAACGTTTCATGTCGGCAGCAGTAAACATGGAGACAGGTACTTGGAGTCGCTGGTTCAAGAGGACACGGAGAAGTTCTGCTCATGAAGGGATCAAGACGTGAATGAAGACCAAACAACCCGTCGTCACGCGGGTCGTAAATCCGTCGGTCGAGGCAGGGGGGCGCTAGAGAGCGCTAGCCAGTCGAGCTAGCGCCTTCAACTCCGGCGTCCAGAAGAAACTATTGAGGGTTTTTAAACTTTTTAACGAGGCGGACTAGCATTAGCATGTAGCGATAAAAGAACCCGAGGCGACAGATGTTCAGCTGAACGTCTTGTGTTTGTCAAGTTTACAGTCGTTTGTTTTTAAAGACGCGATAATCTGTTCAACACGTCTGTGCAAACACGCTCGACTCCGCCCCTTTCTGAGCCCGGTCCGTTAGCTTGACGACGCGGCGCATTAGACGAGAATATTAGCATTTCAAGCTAATAGACATGTCAATCACAGACATCAAATGCTGTTTTAGCCAGATGGTGTCAGAAGTAGGATGATTGTCAAAATGTTAGCGTGTATACAATGGTTAGCATAAAATGCTACAACAGACGGTAACTTTGGAAAATTGTGAAATTCTTGCACAAAAACAAAACATTTTAAGGCAAAATTACTACTTTTTAAAAAACAGTGTAAGCAAGTAAGTCATTTGTACAATCAAAACAATACTCACTAAAATATACTATATATACTTTAAAGTGTAGCAGTTGGCGAACTATTAAAAAATTAGTTATTAAATTATTAAATTAATCAGTTATTAATTATTAAACTTTTAAACAAATTCAAATTGACTGACATTTGCATCACCTGGTCGCACACTTGTACACAAAGAGAATGTGTTTTATTCATTCATTGATTTCATGGGGAAAAATCATAAACAGAAACAATAGTGAATTCTATTTTTGTGTGCTAGCTAGCATGTAGCTGCTAAGCTAATATAGCATTTATTGCCTCAGGAAAAAGATACAAAATCCAAAAGAAATTTGCAAACTTCAACCTCAAAATGTTAATTTATTAACAACTTTATCTTCTTTTCGTGTTTGTTTTTCCTGTAATTCATCATATTTGATCCACCTTTTGCAGAAAACAGGAAGAATATGTTGTCATTTATGTCACCAAATCAATTTATTGGACTGGATTTAAATAAAAATATTTTTTTTAAATGTTTCAGAGGAAAACGACAAAAGTTAAAACAATGCAAAAACATTATAGTTGAAAAAATAAATAAGTCCAGGAATATGAAAAGTTGATCCAGAAATGTCGGAGATTTTCAGTCAGAATCCAGTTTGTGCTTCTTTAACTTCTTTGTCAACATGTTTTCAGTTCAACACACGGAGAAAAGTACCACAATATCCAGCGTGAAGACGGAAGGATGCGATTGGTTAAGAACACTCGATGTCGTCGTCATGGATACCCTGTTTAAACCATAATAGTTCAGTCACATAAGAGCTGTGAGCGTCGGTTCGACACTTCGTTCTAGAAACACTTAGAAAGAATTAAAAAAGCTTCTACTCTATACTTCGTTACAATCATCGTCTGGTTTTTAAACTTGAATTTATAAATATTTATCTTTAGCTTTGATTGATAAACGTCGTGATTCCAGTTGTGGGAGAAGTTGTCCTGAAGACTCGTGAAGCACTTGAATCCGATCTTATTTACACGAAGGCTCGATCGGACCGGAGTCCGTCGGCGGAGAGACGGCGGGAGCGCGGCGGGTCCGGCCTCCTGTCCAGGAGCTCCTCTTCGCCCGAACTTAAATCCATATTTTGCCGATGTTGCGGCGAGCGAAGGTCGTCCTGGTTCCATCAAACTTTTCTCCCAAATACTTCCGTGAAGCAGCACAAGAGTCCGTCCGGGTTCAGGCCAGAGCCATCGCACACCAGGGCTCGCCTCTCACCACGTCCGCCGACTGGGACATTCCCACGCTGGAGTACAAGCTGTCCTGACCCGGGAACTTCCCCACCGGGTCCGAGCCGGGTCCGTCGCCAGAGCTGGACATCACGGAGGAACTCACCTGCAACACATCGTCATGACAACCGTCAGCAACATCGCCATGACAACCAGGGAGCAATATTGTCATACATCGCCATAACAACCAGTGAGCAACACCGTCACACATTGTCATGACAACCATTGAGCAATACTGTCACACATCGTCATGACAACCATTGAGCAATACCGTCACACATTGTCATGACAACCATTGAGCAATACTGTCACACATCGTCATGACAACCCATGAGCAACACCGTCACACATTGTCATGACAACCATTGAGCAATACCGTCACACATTGTCATGACAACCATTGAGCAATACCGTCACACATTGTCATGACAACCATTGAGCAATACCGTCACACATTGTCATGACAACCATTGAGCAATACCGTCACACATTGTCATGACAACCATTGGGCAATACTGTCACACATCGTCATGACAACCCATGAGCAACACCGTCACACATTGTCATGACAACCATTGAGCAATACCGTCACACATTGTCATGACAACCATTGAGCAATACCGTCACACATTGTCATGACAACCATTGAGCAATACTGTCACACATCGTCATGACAACCCATGAGCAACACCGTCACACATTGTCATGACAACCATTGGGCAATACTGTCACACATCGTCATGACAACCCATGAGCAATACCGTCACACATTGTCATGACAACCATTGGGCAATACTGTCACACATCGTCATGACAACCAGTGAGCAAATGAGGACTAGACAAGTTTTACCAAAATTAAACTTTTGTTTAACAACTACTTCTAGATCATCATGAAACTGTTGAGAGACAAAACTTCTAAAAACATATTCTATGAAACCTCACTTAATATAAATATATAAAGTTTACACAACATTCTATTTAAATTCTTCACTAATTTCCCAAATGAATTTTCCCAATGGATCAATCCATTTATATCTAATGCAAAATATTGTTGTTTTTTAAATCATAATAATACAATAATATATAATAACACTTATAATAACACAATAATATATAATAACACTTATAATAACACAATAATATATAATAACACTTATAATAATACATATATAATAACACTCATAATAACACAATAATATATAATAACACTCATAATAACACAATAATATATAATAACACTCATAATAACACAATAATATATAACAACACTCATAATAACACATATATAATAACACTCATAATAACACAATAATATATAACAACACTCACCCCGGGCACCTGGGCGGAGGGCGAGCTGGTCTTGGAACAGTCCTCAGAGTTGGATGAAGACGTGGAGGTTGGAGTCATGGAGACAGAGCTGTTGTTGTTTCCTGGAATCATTGAAGAACTTCAATAAAAGTGTCAACAATCATATATTCTTCAGGTCACTGAACTCACCGGACGATCCTTTGCTTTTATTCTGAGTCTTGGGTTTTCTCTTGCGGGTCTGGATCCCTTCTTTCTTCATGGCCAGAGGTCGAGGGACCTGGAGAGGCTCGTGTTAGTCACTGATCATCAGGATCCAGGATCGATCATCGAGGATCGATCAAGCTGATCAACTCACCCCGTGCAGCTTCGTGTAGAGTCCGCAGGCGTTACACACCGGCTCGCCCTCGGCGTTCCTCCGCCAGAGTGTGGTGGTGCTGGTCTGACAGTTGGCGCAGGACAGGCCGATCCTCCTGGACGTGGACTGAAGACAGACGTCAAAAGTTACAAACCTTTAAATTATCTACAATTTATAATAACTTTAAGATTAAAAAGAAATACAACTGTGTTACAAACTTCACTTTTAAGTGATAAACAACAGCGATAGTTTGTTATTTTATAACTACGACATGTCGTAAATGTTTTTTTAATGGCGCAGTGATGCGTTCAATAAATCTTACAATATTATTGTAAATCTCCGTGTACGTACTTAACATTTATTTTACTAATCATTAATCTTTATACTTAAATTTAAAATAAAATTAAACGATTTGCATCATCGTTGTTATTATTTTTAAACGCAACATTGGAAATTAAAAGTTAACGTTTATTCGTCTACGGCAGTTTTAAACGCAACACATTTGCGACAGACGACGGCAGAGTCACCGAAACATGAGGTAAAAGTTAAATTTAATTTTCTTATTTTAAAGTTTGACAATGACGTGGTTTATATGTGGAAATAAAAATAAAGTGTTTAGTTGTGATATTTATCAAGCAGCGAACAGATGTGGGGCCTCGGATATGATTTAACATTGTTCGCGTTTGAGTCGATAATATAAATTATATTTTAAACAAAATGTGTTTCATGAGAATCAAATAATATATTTTACGGTATTTTATTCCGTTTTTTAAATTCATATCAAGTAAAGCGACTGTATTTTCAAACGTTCAGATATGAAATAACCTTCATTAAATGCCGTGAACGTGTTTTATTTATTAATTTAACTCGTGTTTTAAACGTGTTTCAAACTCACGGTTCTCTTCTGCGGTTTGATCAGAGGTCGACTCAAGCCGTTCATCTTGCTGTAAAGGCCGCACGCGTTGCACAGAAAGTGTCCGGTTCCGTCGCGTCTCCACAGCGGCGTCGAGATGGATCCGCAGTTCACGCACTCGCGGCTCTCGCCCATGTCGTCCAGAATATCTGCGACTGAGGAGAAAAACACGTTTAATGTGTATCTTAGCATCACTGTCAGTAGATCTGTTACAACAATACTGAATATAAACACGCGATAAAGAATAAAACATCGTTTCTGTCTTAAAATGATACTTTAATCTCACGTAAAATCGTTTTTTTGCGTAAAACTTTATTCCTTTAATGAATCTTAAACATTTAAAACATTTGTTTAAATAAAATTACACCAACATGTGCAAAGACATTTATCTTAAATAATACATCATGTTTTCACTGTTTTTATATTTTAAATGTACATTTATTTTAATCTAAGTACGTTTATTCTGATCTAGTTTACACTATTCATTTTTTAATAGCTTTCTTTATGAAGTCTATTAATGTATTTTAATTTTTTTAAGCTGTTTAAAATAATGATTCATGGACCTGTGACCCGGAGCTGGACCGGTCACGGGTCCAGTCCAGGGCAGCAGAAAACAAACATCCATTTTGTTCAATAGATTTTTTCTTCATGTCGAAACTTCATCTGACCTGTTTTTTTTTAACGACTCAGTGACCCCTGAGTTAGTATTTGATCGAGAGCTCTGTGTTCGACTGCTTTTGTCTGGATCATGAAGGGTTTGAATTAAAGTAAAGTTAATATAACAATAATAAATGAATAATAAATGATGTAATTGTTAATCGTGTGATGGAAGAAACACACGAAGAGAAGCAGTTGAAGGTTGTCGTGAAGTAACTAAGAAATATTTAATATTATTATTTAAATGTTGTTAAATGTCTTAATATTTACTTTTAACTTATTAATAATTTGACGTTATTTTCAAGTCGATTCATTTTCCTGCTGCAGTTTCAGATCCTGAAACAGGTCTTAGATCAGTGGGTGTCTCACCTCCGTTGGGACCCCGGATCAGGGGGGCCCCTCGGCTCTGCAGGGTGTGCAGCATGGTGTTCTCGAAAGCGCCGCCGGTCCAGGGCGAGGACAGCTGCGAGAGCTGCGGGGCCACGTAGGGCGAGTAGGGGCTCGGGTAAGGTCCGGTCAGGGGTCGGGTCAGACCGTACTGGTCCCGGCTCAGAGAGTTGCCGTAGTTCAGGTCCCGGCCGGACACGTTGTTCAGGGGCGGGCTGGGGGGGTAGTGGAAGCGGCTGGAGGTGTGGGGGCTCCCGGCGCCGTACGAGGGGCTCTCGGGGGCCGCGCTGGCCTGGGACCAGACCGAGTGACCCGGGTGAGCCGGCTGCCCGGAGTAGGACAGCGAGGGGATCATGGAGCCCACCCGGGTGCTGGGCACGTAGACCGGGGAGTTGGTGTTGGAGTGCAGGTAGCCCCCGGGCGAGGACTCGTACCCGGTCTGGCCCTGGGCGGCGGCGATGGCCAGGGTCTGGTACATGTCTGCCGGGTCCACCAGGAGGCCCGTCTTGCAGCCGCCCGTCAGGACCAGCTTGCCGCCCTGGTCCAGGTCCGTGAAGAGGGGCAGGTCCTCGGCCGGGGTCAGCGGGTTGTGTCCGAAGGGCACATAGGAGTGTAGAGCCCGGGCGTGCAGCGGGTCGTGCAGCTCGTCCGGCGTGTGGCCGTCGCTGCGCCGACCCTCTCCGCTCAGGTAGTGGTCAGCCGGCGAACCTGGGCTGCTGGACACTTCGCGCTTGACCATGGACCAGCCGTTATCGCCCACGTCCATCCAGGACTCTTTCCATACACCGGGGGGGTCACGAAAAATCTCAGGGGGTCCCTGAACACAACGTCAGAGGTCAGAGGTCAGAAGAGAAAACAACAAAACTTTTTTCATTGAATCATCACGTTTTATTAACGAGTAAATACTTATATTTGACAAATTAATGCAAGAAAGTTCCATTAAATGTAACGAAAATAATAAATGAACACAAAATAAATGTCAAATAAAACGTGTAAATAATAATAATAATAAATTTAAGATAAATAAAGTTTTCCTCACAGAAATATACATTTAAAAAACACGGAAAACATGCGACATTAAACGAAAGATAATCCGAAATCAAACGGAACATTAAAAACTAGTAAAAAATAATGTTTGTATATTTGATTTATTTATGGGGCTCGTGAGGTCAAATAAAAGCCGCGTCATCACTTCAATCCACATATTAATCATAAGATCGAATAAATACGTTTTTACAACTCATCACTTTTTATTGATTTATTCATTATGTTAAAATAGTCAAAGTTTAAAATACAAATAAATGAATTTACTTTTCAATTCAACCCGCGCGCGTGCGTGCGTGCGTTTCTGTTTTCTGTTGCCAAAAATTCAAGAATTTAAACTAAATGAAAATAGAAAATGAATCAAAATGTTCGTTGAGAAACTTTCTTGTTTCGATGTGTCGTCGTTTGACCTTCAAACGAGTTTAATTTAGTTTTTATTAAAAACGTCGTGGAGATAAAAATTAAAATCTTCTAATATATTTTTTAAAAATGCGTCAAAAATGAATCTTGAGAAAAAAAGATGATTCAAATCTGTGTCTTAAAATGATTATAACATTAAACGAATCACGTGTTAAAAGTTAAAATCTTAACATGAAATACTTTAATTTATTATAATATTTGTTTAAACCTCGTTCAATAAAGAGAATATATTTAAAGAATATATTTCTGATTAAATCAATGATTTGAAAACGAAACTGTCAAATGAATCCGCGCGTGATGATGTCACGATCATCTGTCACTTTATGAAGATTAAATACTTTTATATTTGACTTCAAACCTCATGTTTCTATCATCGCATCAACTTTCACTCGCATTTCCTCCCAAACATCTCCTAAAGTTTCGTCGTTTCCACGATGAGGATTCCTGAGAATAATAATCCGCGAGAGAAACTGTGGATCCTTCCGCGTCAGCTCGTCTCACACACACACACACACACACACACACACACACACACAACCTTCAATCACACACTCGATAGGAAACGAAAAATGTCTCCCAGAGACAGAGATAAGTGTTTGATAAGAAGATAAGAGTCACAGACGCGCCGATCAAAGAAATAATCCCTGGATCTGCGACGCGTTCCTGCGCCAGATGCGGGTCCAGCGGGTCAGGAGGGTCTCGGGTGTTACCTGCTAGTTCGCTGCCATCAGCTGCTCGGCTCTGCTCGTCTCTGCTGCTCCTCCGGAGGTAAAGTGCGCGTCGAGCGGCGGATCCGCGGCTTTAGAGAGGAGGTGCTGCGGCGGAGGCGCGGCGACCAATCAGGAGCCGCGAGAGCAGCGTGGACGCGATGGGGGTGCGAGCCTGTGACCTCCTCCTGTGACCTCCTCCCATCACTGCTTCATGCTCTCCACCCGCAGCTCCTGATGTTCACGATATATCATTTATTTTATTTACTTTTATTCACTTTATTCACTTCAGGCCCGAAGCCTTGATTTCTTCAAACACGCGCGAGACAAACGATCGTTTTTAACTCGATTTAAAATATATATTTTTTGAAGTTTGTGTTTTATTCGTTAATATTTCGTCGAGAAGAATCATCGTAGGTCGAGTTTGTGACTTTAAATCGTTATTTTTGTAGAACTTCAGCGACATTTCCCGCGTTAATAAAGTAAAAAAATGTAATTTCGCGTCTAAAGAAAAAAATACTTTTAAAAATGTTCGATATTTTAACTAGAAATCGAAGCAAATTAAGAGAAAAATAATATTTTCAGATAAAATCCGAAACAAAACATGCAAGAAAAATTGTATCGAAACATTCAAATGAATAATATTCGTAGATAAAAATAAAGTTTTGTTCATTTATAACGAATATATGTAAAGTAAATAAACGCGGTTCATGTGAATCTCGTTATAAAACACGTTCGAACAGAAGAAAAAACGGTGAAAACGTGTAAAAACGAGAATAAACTGAAACATATATTTATATATTTAACAAGAGTTTGATTCAAGAACGAATATCTGACAAAAACAACTGAAGATGTTTAAGAAAATGATTATTTTTTAACCATAAATATTCAAATTATTACGTTTTTATTTAAACAATGTTTCAAACTAATATGTTTAACAAAGTAAAGGATAAAATAAATTATTCATTATAATAAAATGACACAATTTTCAAACATGTTGTTGAATATTTTTATTTGTTTGGATCTATTTTAATGAGAGTTAATTTCTTATGTGTATTTGAAATGTTCATTATTTCCTTTAAATAAATGTTTATTTTATAAGTGTGTTGTGTGTGTTTGTGTGTTTGTTCTCATTACTTCCAGGGAGACGTCACACACACACATTTACACTCGCCAGTGTGTGTTGTTGTTGTGTCTCCTTTGATCATGTGAGTCATCAGGACTGTGTGTTGATTGGTCGAGGCTCCGACTGATCAATAAGTTAATTGGTTTATTCAAGTCAGACTCGCGGCTTTGAAGCGTTGATTGAGTCGCAGTCGACGTGATCAACGTGTCGAGGCGTCAATTGGATCATCGTCGAGTCTGAGCGACGCCCACAGGTCACATGACCTTCAATATCAAGTAGTACCTGTACTTCCTGGGACCACAACATACCACCAGAGTACCTCGACTGCTGCTGTCACAATAGTACCACATACTTGTACGTCTGAGCAGTAATACTTTGACTCCAGGTTCTGGTACTTTTACTTCCATGTATACTTGTACTACCTCAGCTACAAACACTACTATAGTACTTCAACTAACTACCGCTTCTCACCGCAGTATGACAAGTTACTTTCTCTACTCTAACAATACTACAACAGGAGGTACGTGTACTTCTGCATCAACTATAACAACCTCAAACACACACTGTCAACACTACTACTAGTACTACAAACACTCTACCATGACTACTTATAATACATTCTTATTTCAGTAAGAAGAGTACTTTTATTTCTACTACTCCTCTAATACGTTTTTCAGGAGGTACTTGCAACTTACTACGACTATTATTAATCCCAATACTGTCATTACTACTACTTGTACTGCTTTATGGTGATGATACAACTAGAAAATCTACTACTTACCGCATTAAGACAACAAGTACTTTTGCTTCTTGTACTGCTCAACAATACTGCCACGATCTCGACCACGTGTATCAGAAGGTACTTCTACTTCTTCTACTACCATGAGTAACAGTATTGTCACTACTAAAGTACTGTGTGAAGCTGCTGCTGGAAGAACTTCTTGATACTGCTCCAGTCCTGCTAACATGTACTTGTACGAAGGTGTTGTGTAGTAATCGAATCATGTTGTGACGTGTGAGTCGAGCTTCTGTGTTTCAGACAAACTTGTGATGAATGAGGTGTTTTTTCTCTCGTCGTGTCGAAGTGAAGCAGAGACGACGCCGCCCAGTCTCACCCTTATCCACTCACTGATAGTCTCACACACACTCTCACACACACACACACACACACTCACACTCACACACACACTCACACACACACACACACTCACACACACCACTCACACTCACACAAACCACTCACACACACACACTCACACACAAACACACACACACACACACACACACACACACACACACACACACACACACTCACACACACACACACACACACACACACACACACACACACTCACACTCACACACACACACACACATGGAACACACACACACACACACTCATGGAACACACACACACACTCATGGAGGAAACACACACACACACACACTCATGGAGGACACACACACACACACACACACACACATGGAACACACACACTCATGGAGGACACACAAACACACACACTCATGGAGGACACACACACACACACTCATGGAGGACACACACACACACATGGAACACACACACACATACACACACACCCCTACACACACACACTCATGGAACACACATACACACACACACACACACACACTCATGGAACACACACACACACTCACACACACATGGAACACACGTACACACAATCATGGAGCATACACACACACACTCATGGAACACACACATACACACACACACACACTCATGGAACACACACATACACACACACACACACACACTCATGGAGGACACACATACACACACACACACACTCATGGAGGACACACATACACACACACACACACTCATGGAGGACACACACATAAACACACAAACACGCACACATAGAACACACACACACATATATATATATATGCACAAAAGACACACATACACACTTTACACACAAAACTACTTTTCAAATATTTTATATTTTAAAGTAAAAGTTTGATCAGATGTTTATAAAGTTTTAACTTCAGAACAAAACATCTCAAACTAACTTCCCATGATGCACCAGGAGTTTCTGTTATTAGTTGTTATCGTCGTTATTAGCGAACTGATGCTGGAAGAAATGCTTTGATTTTAAAATTGACTTTTTGACGACTTTTATTTTTTAAAATTATCAGATTTATTTCAGATTATTTCAGATTATTTATTTGGAAATAAATGTTTTTAAATGTTTAAAAAAAGCTGTGGTCGTATGAAAATAATTAAATATATAGTTTTACATATAATAATAATAAAGAGAAGAATAGTTTATAAGAAATAAGAAAAACATCACTTGATGAATCGTCACATTTTATTGTCTTTTAAGTGAATAAACTCAAAACTTGACTGTAAACTGGTTTAAACTGGAGAGAAGCAGCTAGCATGAGCTAGCATGATCATGCTAGCTGATGCTAGCATGAGCTAGCATGATCATGCTAGCATCAGCTAGCATCAGCTACACTAGTTCATATGTTAGCATTGACAGAACTAGATAGATAAGATAAAACTTTATTACTAGTGACTAAATCACAAACATGTCATAAAATATAGAAAATAAAACTGAAGAAAA
>JACEEU010000706.1:22178949-22298949 GCA_016630915.1 Callionymus lyra
CTATGAAGTACTATTTACAAAGTACTATCTACGAAGTACCATCTACTAAGTACTGTCTACAAAGTACTGTCAATGAAGTATTATCTACAAAGTACTATCTATGAAGTACTTTCTATGAAGTACTATCTACAAAGTACTATCTATGAAGTACCATCTACAAAGTACTGTCTACGAAGTACTGTCAATGAAGTACTATCTATGTTGTACTATCTACAAAGTACTATCTATGAAGTACTTTCTATGAAGTACTATCTACAAAGTACTACCTATGTAGTAATTTCTATGAAGTACTATCTACGAAGTACCATCTACGAAGTACTACCTATGAAGTACTATCTATGAAGTACTATCTATGAAGTACTATTTACAAAGTACTATCTATGAAGTACTTTCTATGAAGTACTATCTATGAAGTAATTTCTATGAAGTACTATCTACGAAGTACTACCTATGAAGTACTATCTACAAAGTACTATCTATGAAGTACTTTCTATGAAGTACTATCTACGAAGTACCATCTATGAAGTACCATCTATGAAGTACCATCTACGAAGTACAATCTACGAAGTACTATCTATGAAGTACTATATGTGAAGTACTATCTACGACTGATGATACAAGAACTTCTTCACATACTGTGTATTTATAATATTAAACATAATCCATCGACTAATGAAACATTGTTTTAATTCAATATGAAAAATAACAAAAGTTGAATTTTTAATTGAATATTTTTAGTCAAATTAATGATTTTCTGTCTTTATTTGTAGATTTAAAAAACATATTTTATTTATATTTAAATTGTAATATATTTATTAGCACAACTTATGTGTAGTTAATTGTTAATGAAATACTTATTTACTGTGATTTATTATCAGATATTTATTGCTTTAAAAAAAACACAATATATTTTGTTTATTTACTTTTTCTTTCCTGATTCGAATAAAACTTTATTGTTTCTCACGGATTGACGGCGAACGATTCAAACATTTGAATGTATTTTCCACTGATCGTTGACCTTTGACCTGCAGCTCCACTGAGTCAACGTTGTCGCGGCGACGGCTCCAGCAGAGTCGGATCAGAATCCTTGACATTCCTGCCCCCCCGCCCGCCGCGTCCCAGCATCCTCGGCTGCGTCTGCGCAGACGGAGACAGACTATCAGGGCCGACCTCAGACGACTCCACTATCAGGACCAGGACCAGGACCAGGACCAGGACCAGGACCAGGACCAGGATCTAAGTCTCAGACCCGCAGACGTCGCTTCAGACTCAAGGCCAGACAGAACCAGTCGATCCCCGAGCGGCGGATCCTGCTGGAGGATCTTCCTGACGGTGATCACCAGCAGATGCTTCGCGACCTTCAGCATTTCTACAAACACGAGACATTCCTGCGGCGGAGCGTGTTTCCCGTTAGCATCGCGGCGGCTAACGAGGCCGTGCTAACATTCATAACGTTTTTAATCGTCATTTTTGACATCAGTTTATTTTTAATCAATTATTAATTTAATCTGAATCAAGAGTCTTTGAAATGAAGTCGTTTTATTATTTGTTTTGTTTTCTCATGAATTTAAAAATTATATAAAAATATAAACGTTTATTTCCTGTAAAAACGTGTTTTATTTCGAACTCAGAAACAAAAATATAATAATAATAGAATCATTAAAAAAATGACTTATTAATAAACAAAAGTAACAACATATTAAAAATATATCTATAACTATTTGACAGGATTTTACCTTCAAAGAAAGACTTTTATATCAAATACTTTATTTATTTATGTATTTTATGACGATTTTAATAAATATATTCAACAGATACATGTTTATCGTGAATAAAACTCAATTAAATGTATTTATTCTTGTAATGAAGTCGTTTTATTATTTGTTTTCAGATAAAAGTTCAAATGTTTTAACAATAAACTGTAAAAACGTGTTTTATTTCTGACTCAGAATCAAAAATATATAATAATTATATTAATCATATCATCATAATCATAATAATATAATCATATAAATAGTATTAAAAAATGATTTCAATTATAAATAAACATGTTAAAATATAAATGTATATATTATATATATATATATTAAGTATTAAATATTATATTAAGTATTTCACCTTCAAAGAAAGACTTTTATATCAAATACTTTATTAAGCATATTTTATTATGATTTTTTTAAATAAATATATTCAACAGAAACATGTTTATCGTGAATAAAACTCAGTAAATATATTTATTCTTGTAATGAAGTCGTTTATTTTCACACGGATTTTATCTTCGTTTGATTTAATGATTTATGACTTTTTACACCAGAGTTAGAAAAACTTCACACGTTTGAGTTAAAACAACACGACAGACTCTGAGGATCAGGACCCGTCTCACCCTCTGTCTCACTGTCTCACCCTCTGTCTCACTGTCTCACTGTCTCACCCTCTGTCTCACTGTCTCACCCTCTGTCTCACTGTCTCACTGTCTCACTGTCTCACCCTCTGTCTCACTGTCTCACTGTCTCACCCTCTGTCTCACTGTCTCACTGTCTCACTGTCTCACCCTCTGTCTCACTGTCTCACCCTCTGTCTCACTGTCTCACTAGTCTCATGTCTCACCCTCTCACTGTCTCACCCTCTGTCTCACTGTCTCACCCTCTGTCTCACCCTCTGTCTCACTGTCTCACCCTCTGTCTCACCCTCTGTCTCACCCTCTGTCTCACCCTCTGTCTCACCCTCAGTCTCACTGTCTCACCCTCTGTCTCACCCTCTGTCTCACCCTCTGTCTCACTGTCTCACCCTCTGTCTCACCCTCAGTCTCACTGTCTCACCCTCTGTCTCACCCTCTGTCTCACTGTCTCACCCTCTGTCTCACTGTCTCACCCTCAGTCTCACTGTCTCACCCTCTGTCTCACCCTCTGTCTCACCCTCTGTCTCACCCTCTGTCTCACTGTCTCACCCTCTGTCTCACCCTCAGTCTCACTGTCTCACCCTCAGTCTCACCCTCTGTCTCACCCTCTGTCTCACTGTCTCACCCTCAGTCTCACCCTCTGTCTCACTGTCTCACCCTCAGTCTCACCCTCTGTCTCACCGTCTCACCCTCAGTCTCACCCTCGCTCACCCTGTCTCACCCTGTCTCACTGTCTCACCCTCAGTCTCACCCTCTGTCTCACCCTCTGTCTCACTGTCTCACCCTCAGTCTCACCCTCTGTCTCACTGTCTCACCCTCAGTCTCACCCTCTGTCTCACCCTCAGTCTCACCCTCAGTCTCACTGTCTCACCCTCAGTCTCACCCTCAGTCTCACCCTCAGTCTCACCCTCTGTCTCACCCTCAGTCTCACCCTCTGTCTCACCCTCTGTCTCACCCTCTGTCTCACCCTCCTCACCCCCCCCTCAGTCTCCCCCCCACGAGGGAGTGAGCAGCACCTGCAGGTTCTGACCCAACAGACCTTGAAGGTCCGAGCGACTCTGGTTCTGAGCGAGAAGTTGTTTCTGTTCTGATCAACGATCAAGAGTCCAGAACTGGCAGGTGGTTCTGTGTGAACCGGGCTCACAGTGACCCCTGAAGCTCCGTTAATGTCTAACTTCTTATCTGCTGCTCGGGCCTGAACCTCCAATCAATACGTGAAACACAAACACCTTCTGCGGGTTCGACGCCGGAGCCTGAGAGTCGCTGGTTCTGGAGCAGCTGCTGGTGTTGCTCAAGAGTCCAGAGAAGTTTGTGCCGCGGTTTGACTGAAGAACCTTTTAAAAATATATATTTAGAAAAGATTATTTGATCAACTGGAGCAGAAGTTGTGCTATATTTTAAAAACACAATAAAACAACTTTTATGAAGTTAAAACACAAAAACAATTATAAAAGTAATGGAAAAACAAGTTTGTATTTTAGTTAATCATTTATTTGACCACTTTATGTGATTATTTATTGTATTTTATTGATTGTGTTTTATTGATTGTGTTTTATTTATTGTGTTTTATTTATTGTATTTTATTTATTGTGTTTTATTTATTGTGTTTTATTTATTTATTGTATTTTATTTATTGTATATTATTTATTGTGTTTTATTTATTGTGTTTTATTTATTTATTGTATTTTATTTATTGTGTTTTATTTATTGTGTTTTATTTATTGTGTTTTGTTTGTTGTATTTTATTTTATATTGTTTATTGTGTTTTATTTATTGTATTTTATTTATTGTGTTTTATTTATTGTGTTTTATTTATTGTGTTTTATTTATTGTGTTTTATTTATTGTGTTTTATTTATTGTGTTTTATTTATTGTGTTTTGTTTATTGTGTTTTATTTATTGTATTTTATTTATTGTGTTTTATTTATTGTATATTATTTATTGTGTTTTATTTATTGTGTTTTGTTTATTGTGTTTTATTTATTGTATTTATTTATTGTGTATTATTTATTGTGTTTTATTTATTGTGTTTTATTTATTGTATTTATTTATTTATTGTGTTTTATTTATTGTGTTTTATATTTTACTCACGTCAGTTTTGCTCAAGAGTTCAGTTGAAAAAACACTTTTAATTATTAAACTTCATTTATAAGTTCAGAAAGTAGTTTAACAAGAAAATAAATACTTGTTTATATAAAATGCTACAAAACTTCAATTAATACTTAAATAAGTAAAAGTAATAATAAATGTTTTAATGAAGTTAAAGAACATGAAATAAACTTAAAATCTAAATATGTTAATAAGATAAACTTAATTCAAATTATTATTTTAAAATCAGCAACAAATACTTCATTTCTCATCACTTACAAGTTTATCTTTATATACATTAAAGTACGATCAATATTTATTGATGATCGATCGACGTTACATTGAATTTTAAAAACAATTAATTTAGTCATTGATCACAAATTAACACAATAATGTAAAGAAAATCTAAAGTAGGTCAAGTTTTGAAGATTTAACTTTAGATTTTATTTCACTTTTAGTTTGATATTCACTGAACTGTTGGTTTACGTTTTTATATCTTTTATTTTAGTTCTATATGTTTATGATTTTGTTGGTTAAAAAACATAATTAGCACATTTAGCTCAGAATGATCAGCGCTAGCATAATGCTAGCTACTGTGCAGCCAGAATTCTGAGCTGCTCTAGTAGAAGAACTCACATTTCTCCTTCAAACTCTTCACTAGTTTCTTTCAGCATCATTTTAAAATTCTGCTTCTTACTTTCAGATCTATTCATGGTCAGACCTTCCATCAGTGATCTGATCCAGACTTACACCCCAGCTCGGGCTCTGAGGTCTGTGGATCAGAATCTACTGATGGTTCCTGAACTTCAGGACCAGAGGAGAGAAATCCTTCCAGACTGTTGCTCCTAAGCTTTATTAGCAGCATTAGCTTAATGCTAGCTACATTAGCAGCTCTATCTTAATGCTAGCTACATTAGCAGCTCTAGCTTAATGCTAGCTACATTAGCAGCTCTAGCTACGCCTGATAAAAGCACATAAATTATTTAATTTCTAGGTTTTAAAGAAGGAACACAATCTCGTTAACAAACATTCATGAAACACTAATAAACATTAATTTCTTCTTGAACCGTGGACAGCGTTAGCATTAGCATTAGCACGTGCTGCTGTACGCGGACGTTTCGTCGTTAAAAACCGTCATTAATTATTAGCAGTTCCTCTTTCATCAGTGGATCCGTGGAAACACTGGTGAGTTTACAGTTTACAGCAGCCAAAGGTTGAACTTCCACACGTTTATAGAATTATTAAGTCAGCAATTATGATAACACACTGTTTCTAAGATAATCCTTGATAAGCTGCTGCCAGACACACACACACACACACACACACACACACACACACACACACACGATCAATGTCGTCGCGGAAACGAACTCAAACTGTGAATTAAATTCAAAGAAAGCAAGGTTTTCATCGAGAAATTTCATCGAAGCTCGTAAACTTCATTTATCCATGATTTTAACGTGTTTAACGTGTTTAACGTGTTTAACGTGTTTAACGTGTGATTCAAACGATAACATTTACACTGTAAATGAGACTCACGGCTCGGGGCCGCAATCAGGCCGCTTGATAAGGACGAGTGGGTCACAAAACACGGGGTCAAAGGTCGCTCCGGAGTTGGAAGCCGACGGTCATTCATTCAGTTTCTAAACACAGAAATGTACTTCAATGTCATTTGAATCATCGTTAAAACAAATATACTTTTATTTTGAAGTAAAAGTATCTTTTGCTGTTTTAAACGTTTGAAAAAAAACATGTTTTAAATATAATTAGTCATTAAAGTTTATTTTAAATCATTTTAAATGAAGTTCAAATAGAAAAACAAATAAACTTTTCGATCAAAAATGTTTTAGTTAAAAAAAACAACAATATAAATAAATAAATGTGTTAAAGTAGGAAAACAATCGTGACTTTATTTTTTAAATCATTATAATTAACAATAAAATATTTGTTCACGTTTAAAAATTAAAATAAAAAACGAACTTTGTATTTAACTTTTATTGAATCACTTTAATGTAAATGTTTTATTTCTTGTACTTTATTTATTTACAAATGTTTACTTTTATCCAAAAACACAATAAACATAAATTAAAGTCGTTTTAAAAACAAATATAGAAACTTTGAGATAAAATAGTTTCGTCTTCTGTCAATTAAAACATGTTTGAAGATGATTCTGAGTCAAAGTGTTTTAAAGTCATGATAATAAAGAGTAAATAAAGTTATTATTTCAACAGTTTCTCAGCAGCAGCGTCTCTGCAGCGCCTCTAGCGCCTCTAGCGCCTCTAGCGCCCCCTACAGGCTGTGACTCTGAGCTCAATAAAAGCATCAGATCTGGTTGTGAGGAGAGTTTATGACTTTACTGCGGAGGTGGAGCTGCTCGCTCAGGTACAACAACAACACACCCACACCACACACACACGCACGAACATGCACACGCACACACACACACACACACACACACGCACACAATCACAGCACATGTTGTTGACTCTTCTCTGAACGTAGATGCAGTAAAAATGAATCTTCTGCAACTGAGTTGTCGCCTCACACACCTACACAACAACACACACTAACACCTACACAACAACACACACTAACACCTACACAACTACAAACACACACCTACACACACCTAGACCCACACACACACACACACGTCTTGAACACTCGTCCAAACACGTGAACTTTGTTCGTCATAAAGTCATAAATTCAATGTGAACCGAGTGACTGAAGAAAAAGACCTTCAGACGCTCGTGGATCGAAGCTTCCAACATGGAACCAACGAGCTTGTGTGTGTGTGTGTGTGTGTGCGTGAGTGTGTGCGTGTGTGTGCGTGTGTGCGTGTGTGTGTGTGTGTGTTTATATTATATCAAATAAATACAGTTGACCTCATTCATTGATCCAGGCTTTTAGAATTAATACGTTATCTGTGTGTGCGTTTTTAAATAAACTTTTTGTTTAATTATAAAAAATATATAAATATCACTTTTAGAATTAATACTTTATTCAATAATGTTTGTGCAGTTTTTAAATAAACTTTTTAATTAAATTACTTCTAATTCATTCAAATTCACTTTTTTCTCTTTAAAATATTTTTCTGCAAAAATCATTTGATTCATTTTGTTCTGAACACGAGGTTTTAATTCATTGATGTTTAATAAACTATATTTGTTTGAAAGAAACAGAAGCTTCAGGATTGTTTTTAAATTAAAATCTTTAAATCTAATCACATTAAAACACATTAAAACACAAATAAACTTTTAATGAAGTTTGTAAATATTTCAAAATTATTGACGCTTCAGAAAATGATTCAAACTTAATTTCTTTGGAATTCAAATGATGTTTGTATGTTAAAGTTTCATAAAATAAAGTAGATTATTGAACATTAACAACATATTTGAGTCACAAATAACATCAAGTTAGTTAAAGTTAAACTAAACTAGGTTGAATTTATAGGATTAATTCAATGTTTTATTATTCTTAGTTGATATTTACTTTATTAAAGTTAATCAACTCAACATTAGTTCAGTTATTTAAACATCATTTATGATCAAATCATTTCGCTCAGAATCTTCAAACACTAGTTTAGTTACTTTCACTACATTATCATTTATTAACTTTATTAAAACTTTCATTTGAGATTTAATAACGTGTTTTGTCTATTATTATTATTATTTAAGATTTAAAATAATATTTTTCAATTTAGTTTCAATCGTCTGTAAGTTATGCTCACTTTGATTTTATTTATTGTATTATTTATCAATAAATTTATAGTATTATTTATATATTTATTAATTGTATTATTTATACATTTATTTATTGTATTATCTATAAATTCATTTATTGTATTATTTATACATTTATTTATTGTTTTATTTATACATTTATTTATTGTATTATCTATAAATTCATTTATTGTATTATTTATACATTTATTTATTGTATTATCTATAAATTCATTTATTGTATTATTTATCAATTAATTTATAGTATTATTTATACATTTATTAAATGTATTATTTATACATTTATTTATTGTATTATTTATACATTTATTTATTGTATTAACGAATTCATTTTCGTTCATCTTTGAAGACCTGCACGTGTGCTGCCCCCTCGTGGCGCATCAAAGACCTGCAGCTGACGTGTGAGTGACGGTGAACATGGAGTCACTTCTATTTACGTCTGGAGTCAGTGGAGACCCTGGTCAGTGTTTCTCAGCAGCTCGTCCTGACGCCTCCGCAGGGGGTCCAGCTCCAGCTCCGGCTCCTGCAGAGAAGAACCGTCGACCCCCCAGTGAGGGAGAAACAACCTCTGGCCTGAAGACCCTCCCAGGACCAGGACCAGAGATAGCAGCGTCTCCGGCTCGTGAAGATGAAGCGTCTCCGGCTGAAGAGACGATCAGTGTCGTCTGGACATTGATCTGTTTCTGTTTGTTCAAATGTCTTTAAATCAAATTAAAAAATGAGAATTTTTTACCCAAAATGAATGATTTTGATTTTACACATAAAGTTTGATGTTTTAAATCCAATGTTTTAAAATACATTTTATAAATTCAGTATTTTTTAATTCATAGTCTTTTAAATTCAATATAAAAACGTCGTTCAAAGTTTCAGCCAATCATGTGACGCGCAGGTGATCACGTGACAAACTAGACAATCACGTGACAAACTAGACCATCATGTGACAAACTAGACGATCACATGACAAACTAGACAATCATGTGACGTTCAGATGATCACGTGACAAACTAGACGATCACATGACAAACTAGACGATCATGTGACGAACTAGACGATCACATGACAAACTAGACGATCATGTGACAAACTAGACGATCACATGACAAACTAGACGATCATGTGACAAACTAGACGATCACATGACAAACTAGACGATCATGTGACAAACTAGACGATCACATGACAAACTAGACGATCATGTGACGTTCAGATGATCACGTGACAAACTAGACGATCATGTGACAAACTAGACGATCACATGACAAACTAGACGATCATGTGACGTTCAGATGATCACGTGACGAACCAGACGATCACGTGACAAACTAGACGATCACATGACAAACTAGACGATCATGTGACAAACTAGACGATCACGTGACAAACTAGACGATCACATGACAAACTAGACGATCATGTGACGAACTAGACGATCAAATGACAAACTAGACGATCACGTGACAAACTAGACGATCACGTGACAAACTAGACGATCACGTGACGAACTAGACGATCACGTGACGAACTAGACGATCACGTGACGAACTAGACGATCACATGACAAACTAGACGATCACGTGACGAACTAGACGATCACGTGACGAACTAGACGATCACGTGACGAACTAGACGATCACGTGACGAACTAGACGATCACGTGACGATTTAGACGATCACGTGACAAACTAGATGATCACGTGACGCTCAGACGATCACATGACGCTCAGACGATCACGTGACAAACTAGACGATCACGTGACGCTCCGATGATCACGTGACAAACTAGACAATCACGTGACGCTCCGATGATCACGTGACAAACTAGACGATCACATGACACACTAGATGATCACGTCACAAACTAGACGATCACGTGACAAACTAGACGATCACGTGACAAACTAGACGATCACGTGACGAACTAGACGATCACGTGACGAACTAGACGATCACGTGACAAACTAGACGATCACGTGACAAACTAGACGATCACGTGACGAACTAGACGATCACATGACAAACTAGACGATCACGTGACGAACTAGACGATCACGTGACGAACTAGACGATCACGTGACGAACTAGACGATCACGTGACGATTTAGACGATCACGTGACGATCACGTGACAAACTAGATGATCACGTGACAAACTGGAGATCCGTGGCGCTCAGACGATCACATGACGCTCAGACGATCACGTGACAAACTAGACGATCACGTGACGCTCCGATGATCACGTGACAAACTAGACAATCACGTGACGCTCCGATGATCACGTGACAAACTAGACGATCACATGACACACTAGATGATCACGTGACAAACTAGACGATCACATGACAAACTAGACGATCACGTGACAAACTAGACGATCACGTGACGCTCCGATGATCACGTGACAAACTAGACGATCACATGACAAACTAGATGATCACATGACAAACTAGACGATCACGTGACGCTCAGACGATCACGTGACAAACTAGAAGATCACGTGACGAACTAGATGATCACGTGACAAACTAGACGATCACGTGACAAACTAGACGATCACGTGACAAACTAGACGATCACGTGACAAACTAGATGATCACGTGACAAACTAGACGATCACGTGACAAACTAGACGATCAAGTGACAAACAAGACGATCACGTGACAAACTAGACGATCACGTGACAAACTAGACGATCACGTGACAAACTAGACGATCACGTGACAAACTAGACGATCACGTGACAAACTAGACGATCACGTGACAAACTAGACGATCACGTGACAAACTAGACGATCACGTGACAAACTAGACGATCACGTGACAAACTAGACGATCACGTGACAAACTAGACGATCACGTGACAAACTAGACGATCACGTGACAAACTAGACGATCACGTGACAAACTAGACGATCACGTGACGAACTAGACGATCACGTGACGAACTAGACGATCACGTGACGAACTAGACGATCACGTGACGAACTAGACGATCACGTGACAAACTAGACGATCACGTGACAAACTAGACGTTCACGTGACAAACTAGACGATCACGTGACAAACTAGAAGATCACGTGACGAACCAGACGATCACGTGACGAACCAGACGATCACGTGACGAACCAGACGATCACGTGACAAACTAGACGATCACGTGACGCTCTGATGATCACGTGACAAACTAGACGATCACATGACAAACTAGATGATCACGTGACAAACTAGACGATCACGTGACAAACTAGACGATCACGTGACAAACTAGACGATCACGTGACAAACTAGACGATCACGTGACAAACTAGACGATCACGTGACAAACTAGACGATCACGTGACAAACTAGACGATCACGTGACAAACTAGACGATCACGTGACAAACTAGACGATCACGTGACAAACTAGACGATCACGTGACAAACTAGACGATCACGTGACGCTCAGACGATCACGTGACGCTCAGACGATCACGTGACGCTCAGACGATCACGTGACAAACTAGACGATCACGTGACGCTCAGACGATCACGTGACGCTCAGACGATCACGTGACAAACTAATTGATCACGTGACAAACTAGACGATCACGTGACAACACGTGACAAACTAGACGATCACGTGACAAACTAGACGATCACGAGACGCTCAGACGATCACGTGACGCTCAGACGATCACGTGACGCTCAGACGATCACGTGACGCTCAGACGATCACGTGACAAACGAATTGATCACGTGACGCTCAGACGATCACGTGACGCTCAGACGATCACGTGACAAACTAATTGATCACGTGACAAACTAGACGATCACGTGACAAACTCGACGATCACGTGACAAACTAGACGATCACGTGACAAACTAGACGATCACGTGACAAACTAGAGCGATCACGTGACAAACTAGACGATCACGGACGCCAGACGATCACGTGACGCTCAGACGATCACGTGACAAACTAGTCGATCACGTGACGAACTAGACGATCACGTGACAAACTAGACGATCACGTGACGCTCAGACGATCACGTGACGCTCAGACGATCACCTGACAAACTAATTGATCACGTGACAAACTAAAAGTGCAAAAACGAAGTTGATTTAAAAAAAATATTGAATTTAGTGTAAATATATATATATTTTTTAATTGTAATAATCAAAACATTAACAAATAAAATGACTTTTTTATAAAATCAATTCAATTATAAATTAATTAATCAAATATGAAATTTAAACAATATAAATTAATCTAATGTCAAAATTAGATTTATTCCAATTTAACCATTAAATACACAACTTATAGAATGAAATGATAAAAATAAAGAGATGCTTGAAAACAGCAACATTCCAACAACATTCTGACGACACTGATGACATCATCAACACGCGACACACGGGCGTCATGACGACGGGAAGCAAACGCGGCTCCATTGACAACTTTATTCATCAGCTCTTCTTAAAACCACGAGCAGCGACACAGAGTCTCCGCGACGTCGTCCACATTCATGCCGACGGAAAGAAGGACGACTGGAAAGAAAGTAGAAAAGAGTCTCACGGAGATGTCGGTGGAGAAAGCGAGCGCCTGCCTTCGTGTGTTAAGGCAGAGAATGTTGAGTCGAGGCTACATGTCGGGAGTGAGACACATTCCTTCGCCGTCAAACACGTGAACACGAGCGTCTCACGCCACCTAGCGTTAGCACGTTAGCATCCGCTCGCGCTGAACGACGGTTAGCTCGACAGGAAGTGGATCTGGACGCGACGCGAGCGCTCGAGTCTTGCATACTGGTGTGAGGAGAACGAACAGTTGCATAAACACGACCGTCAAACGTCCGATAAACACTTCCAGGAAGTTGAAAAAGAAAAAAGTCTTTGCAGGAACAGAAGCGTCGGAGACGTGAGATGGAGAAGCTGGGGCGCCCTCTCCTGGCAGGCTGGAGCACAGCAGCTGGTGTGTAGCGTGGCGTGAGGGGGCGGAGCCTAGTACAGCAGGATCCGGCGCTCGATGGCCTTGCGGCAGATCGGACACTCGCTCATGCGGTCGCCGCACAGCTGGCAGGTGCCGTGTCCACACATGAAGATCATGTTCTTCAGCCGGTCCAGACACACGGGACACATGGTCTGCAACACAAGACGTGTCACTCAGGTGCGTCGCTCAGGTGCGTCGCTCAGGTGCGTCACTCACCTGCTCCTTGATGTCCTGCAGCTGCTGCTGAAGCTTCTGCACGTCTGCGTTGACGTTGGTGTTATCTTTGTCTCGCTGCAGACCCGGGATGTTCCCGCTCGCTGTGATGAAGAGGAAGATGATGAAGAAGATCCACACAATTAAAACACCATAAACCAGGGTCTCAAACTCAGGGGTCAATTTAGTATATTAGCATTAGCTGATTTTAGTATATTAGCATTAACTAACTTAAGTATATTAGCATTAGCTAACTTTAGTATATTTGCATTGGCTAACTTTAGTATATTTGCATTAGCTAACTTAAGTAGATTAGCATTAGATTATTTAAGTAGATTAGCATTAGCTTATTTAAGTATATTAGCATTAGCTAACTTTAGTATATCAGCATTAGCCAACTTAAGTATATCAGCATTAGCTAACTTTAGTATATCAGCATTAGCTAACTTTAGTATATCAGCATTAGCTAATTTAAGTATATTAGCATTAGCTAACTTTAGTTTATAAACATTAGCTAACTTTAGTAAGTTAGCATTAGCTAACTTAAGTATATCAGCATTAGCTAACTTTAGTATATTAGCATTAGCTAACTTAAGTATATTAGTATCAGCTAACTTAAGTATATTATCAGCTAACTTTAGTATATCCGCATTAGCTAACTTAAGTATATCAGCATTAGCTAACTTAAATATATCAGCATTAGCCAACTTTAGTATATTAGCATTAGCTAACTTAAGTATATGAGCATTAGCTAACTTAAGTATATTAGCATTAGCTAACTTAAGTATATTAGCATTCGCTAACTTAAGTATACACATGTGTCAAGTGAGAGGTTGAAGAAAATATTTTTACACTTAAATAATCACAATTCTTTTTAAACATTTAAATTAACATTTTTTTATTTTTCCCTCATTGTTCATTATTTTAAGAATTATTTTTGCAATAACACGTGTGGCCTCTAGATGGCAGCAGTCATTACGTCCTCCATAGCTAAATAAACATTGAAATCCTGTGCGATCTCGGCAATGACTGAGGACGAGAGGATACAGTGAGTCCAGCAGCTTTTAAAGCTGATGTTTGTTACTACACTATCACTGTATATCACGGTGTATCGTTGTATTGTGTTACTACACACACCCAAGTGAGACTACACAATAATATGTGTGTCTGTTACACACAACTCAAACACTCTACATACACACTAATGGAATAGTTTGTGTCCTACAGTGTTTTGTGAGTTCATCACTGAAACATGTGTGTTCATGAAACTTCTGTTGTGATCATTAACTAATGAAAAGTGTGTTTGTGTCCATCATGGAGTCGTCACGACAACAACAGCTCTGGTTCAGATCTCAACAGGTGTGACTCCTGCAGGTGAAGAAGAACCTTGACCTCTAGAGAAGATGTTACCGACGTCAGTGTCGTCAACACCTGGTCACGTCTAACTCAAGCCAACAGCGCCCCCCGCGGGCGCCTGGAGCAGCTGCAGCGCGACACAGAGGAACGAGAGACTCACACCAACTCAGGGCCAGGTTGTTGGGCTGAAGAACATCTTGAGATCCTCCAGGGATGGAGTTGTTAGTGCTTCCTGCTGAGGACGGTCACATGGTTATAACACCAGCAGAGTCAACAACAGAGGCTCAGGTGAGGCTCAGGTGAGGAGAGAAGGAAGCAGGAAATGAGAAACTTGTTGACTTTAAACACCTGTTTCATCCTTGAACATATTCAATAACATGTTTAACTTTAGCAGTGAATGTTCACAATAAATATATCATCTTAGACTCCATGAGATTCTGTCTCCAGTATTAACATTGTTTTGTTTACAGTTTCATCAGAATATTGAAGGAATTTGACATTTTAAATGTTGAAACTTTGAATTAAATCAATCGTTTATTTATAGATTTAATTTGTTTTTCTAAATAATTGATGAAATAAATTCCGTATTTTCTAAATGATACATTTATTTTTCTTACACATAGAGTTTGATATTGTAAGTTAAATAATTAAAACATATATTATATAAATGATAAAAAAGTCCAGTAAAAAATGTTGGTTTCATTGTAACTTTTGCAGACGATGACGTGAGTTTTCAAGTGAAATGTTAAAATTCAACATTCTGATGAAACTAAAATACTTCTATACATAAACTTCTTTAATAAAACTGTTTAATACATATTTACTAAAGATCAAACTGGTGATAAATGTCTGCTTCTTAAAGCATTAAGTCATAAAATAATAACATTTCACAGCAAAACTCTCTGTTGAATCATCGTCTAAATTAATGGCTGCACGATATATGGAAAAAATATGGATATTGTGATATTGGCACGTTTGATACGCATCGAAGATATGTGACCATTTATCATTTTTTATTGTATAAATCAAGCGTTTCTTAAATACACTCTTCGATCGATCAGTGTCACGTTCTGTCAATTTGTACTTCTATGTCTCGTTGATGTTTACGTCTCCGTCCGTCTGTGAACTGTGTTAGGCTCGGTTGCTATGGCAACGCGTCTTGACTCAGTATATCCAGTGAAGTAATACGAACTTATGATCTAGTCAAACACTAGTGATCCAGTGAAGTAATACTAACTTCTGATCTAGTCAAACACTAGTGATCCAGTGAAGTAATACTAACTTATGATCTAGTCAAACACTAGTGATCCAGTGAAGTAATACTAACTTATGATCTAGTCAAACACTAGTGATCCAGTGAAGTAATACGAACTTATGATCTAGTCAAACACTAGTGATCCAGTGAAGTAATACTAACTTATGATCTAGTCAAACACTAGTGATCCAGTGAAGTAATACTAACTTCTGATCTAGTCAAACACTAGTGATCCAGTGAAGTATATACTAACTTATGATCTAGTCAAACACTAGTGATCCAGTGAAGTAATACTAACTTATGATCTAGTCAAACACTAGTGATCCAGTGAAGTAATACTAACTTATGATCTAGTCAAACACTAGTGATCCAGTGAAGTAATACTAACTTATGATCTAGTCAAACACTAGTGATCCAGTGAAGTAATACTAACTTATGATCTAGTCAAACACTAGTGATCCAGTGAAGTAATACTAACTTATGATCTAGTCAAACACTAGTGATCCAGTGAAGTAATACTAACTTATGATCTAGTCAAACACTAGTGATCCAGTGAAGTAATACTAACTTATGATCTAGTCAAACACTAGTGATCCAGTGAAGTAATACTAACTTATGATCTAGTCAAACACTAGTGATCCAGTGAAGTAATACTAACTTGTGATCTAGTCAAACACTAGTGATCCAGTGAAGTAATACTAACTTATGATCTAGTCAAACACTAGTGATCCAGTGAAGTAATACTAACTTATGATCTAGTCAAACACTAGTGATCCAGTGAAGTAATACTAACTTATGATCTAGTCAAACACTAGTGATCCAGTGAAGTAATACTAACTTATGATCTAGTCAAACACTAGTGATCCAGTGAAGTAATACTAACTTATGATCTAGTCAAACACTAGTGATCCAGTGAAGTAATACTAACTTATGATCTAGTCAAACACTAGTGATCCAGTGAAGTAATACTAACTTATGATCTAGTCAAACACTAGTGATCCAGTGAAGTAATACTAACTTATGATCTAGTCAAACACTAGTGATCCAGTGAAGTAATACTAACTTATGATCTAGTCAAACACTAGTGATCCAGTGAAGTAATACTAACTTATGATCTAGTCAAACACTAGTGATCCAGTGAAGTAATACTAACTTAGTCAAACACTAGTGATCCAGTGAAGTAATACTAACTTATGATCTAGTCAAACACTAGTGATCCAGTGAAGTAATACTAACTAGTCAAACACTAGTGATCCAGTCACTCGTCTTTCAACCTCCTTTGTTAAAGCAACATATTGTAAGAACTTTTCATCTCGTCTCAGTTGTTTTCTTAGAAGATCGTGAACTTCCAAACAAACCTGTCCGTCTTCACCGTATGCTAACGAGCTAAGTTGTTAGCATCATTTATAAAGTGTTACGTGTGCGTCTTCACCGTATGCTAACGAGCTAAGTTGTTAGCATCATTTATAAAGTGTTACGTGTGCGTCTTCACCGTATGCTAACGAGCTAAGTTGTTAGCATCATTTATAAAGTGTTACGTGTGCGTCTTCACCGTATGCTAACGAGCTAAGTTGTTAGCATCATTTATAAAGTGTTACGTGTGCGTCTTCACCGTATGCTAACAAGCTAAGTTGTTAGCATCATTTATAAAGTGTTACGTGTGCGTCTTCACCGTATGCTAGCGAGCTAAGTTGTCAGCGTCATTTATAAAGTGTTACGTGTGCGTCTTCACCGTATGCTAACGAGCTAAGTTGTTAGCGTCATTTATAAAGTGTTACATGTGCGTCTTATAAAGTGCGGGAAATATCGCATCGTCTTCCTTCTATAAACCTCCGGACCTACATCAGTACTCACTCCTGCTCGCGGCTACATTTTTAGGTGAAAGCAAAAAAGACAAGTCAAGACACTGATATCGAATATCACACATATTTCCAATATCGTGCAGCTCTAGTCTAAGTTAATATAATATAATAATATTATAAAGTGTTTGATTAACTGTCATAAAGTAACAGAAGACTTTAAACAATAACAAAATACATCACTAACGTCATCGTTTATCTTAAGGAAATTAAACAAAGCAAAAACGTGAATACAATGAGTTCAAACAAACAATAAACACTAAAGAAAAACAATGAACTAAAACACATGTAAGGTGATCAATTCAATAAAGAAAGGAAAGAAAAGAAGAGAAAAGAATTAAAAGGATGTGTGGTAGATTCACTCACTAATGTCATCATCATCATCATTTTCATCATCATCATCATCATCATCATCAGCGGCATCATCATCATCATCATCCTCCATACCTTTCCCTCCGCAGCAGAGGACAAAGGGAGTGCGACGTTCGACCACAGCCCGACACTGTACGCACTTCTTCATGAGGTTGGCACAGTCTGAGGGAAGAAGACGAGATAAGATGAGATAAGATAAGAGAAGATGAGAGAAAATAAGATAAGACGAGATAAGATAGTATAAGATGAGATAAGATAAGATGAGAGAAGACGAGATAAGATAGTATAAGATGAGATGAGATAAGATAAGATGAGATAAGATGAGATGAGATAAGATGAGATAAGATGAGAGAAGAGAAGATGAGATAAGATGAGATGAGATAAGATAAGATGAGGTCAGTCTCGCTGACGAACAGGAAGTAACTCACTCTCACAAGCGCACATGTGACCACAGGGCTGGAACAGCACAGACGCCTTTTTGTCGGAGCAGACGACGCACTCCTCGATCTGTGGACGACACCTGTCAGTCACACTGCTGTGGTTCTGGACCGTGAGGCGGTACCTTAGTCCTGGACTGGACCTGGTCCTTGCAGATGAGACACTTCTTGACCCGCGGGGAGCACAGCGAGCAGGTGGCGATGTGTCCACACGGGCCGAAGAGAGTGTCTCGCTTCATGTCCGAACACACCATACACTCGTCCAGAGACTCCATGTTGCTGTTCAGAGACGGACTTCGTGTTCCCACCTGACCACTGCACAGAACCGAGCGCATCAACTCAGGTGAGCCACTGACGCTACTGTGTCAACAGAGAGTTGCGTTAGTGTCCACACTTCAGTGAGGAGAACAACACAATACATGCACAAAGGAATAACATGTTGAAATTAAAGTGAAACTTGAAGAACCTTCTGATAAGTTAATAAACAACATATTGTATTAAACCTCAGTTCAAACCACGTTGATACGATCTTTCATTTTATTTGGGTCACGTTCAGAACCACAGGTTTAGACCGGAGGTCGTTTCTGTTAAATGATAAATGTCTGAAGTGCAAGTTGTTTTGAAAAATGTGGTATTTTCTTTAGTTAATATAAACCTAAACTAGTGCAACTAAACTCTATATTTACATACAACCATCTTGACTCTCCTGCTGATTCACTTTTTTTTTACACATTTGATTGGTTCTGGTTTCATCTAAAGATTGTGACATAAACTAAACACACATTAACTCAATTATAACAGACACGTAATAATATTTGCACCTAAAAAAAAAGGAATATAACTACATTAAAAACGGTTTTTAAAATCAAAGTCACAATAATAAATTCAGACAGATTTTTAAAATCTGTTCATATTTGAATGCAAAGTAGAAATTCTCCCACCACTAGGTGGCGCTTGGTCTGAGAGAACACGTCGAGCACTACCTTAGAAGTGAGCGAGATACAAACAAAAGTGAAGTCAATGAAGTTCTAGTCAACTTTACCTGCTCTTCTCCTTGTGACACTTGGCCAGAGCTTTGCAGAGACTGGGGTCCGGACACAGGTCCAGCGGAGACTGACCCTTCTTGTTGCGGACCGACAGGTCGGCGCCGTTGGCGGCGAGGAAGCAGGCGATGGACGCGGCGCTCTTCTTCTCGGCGCCTTGTGTGCTCAGACCCATGATCAGCTGAGGAGAGACGCTCGTGTGACTCCAGATAACATGGACTGATGTGTGACTCGCCTGGTTTAACAGTAGATAGTCGTCACAGGACTGACCCGATCTAAAGACTCTCTCTTGGTCAGCGGTGAAGGGATTACAAAATAATAATAATAATAATAATAACAATAATAACAACAACAACAACAACAATAACAATAATAACAACAATAATAATAATAACAATAATAATAATAACAATAATTATAATAACAATAATAATAACAATAATAATAACAATACTAATAATAACAATAATAATTATAATAACAATAATAATTTTAATTATAATAACTATAATAATAATGATACAAATAACAATAACAATAATAACAATAATAATAACAATACTAATAATAACAATAATAATTATAATAACAATAATAATTTTAATTATAATAACTATAATAATAATGATACAAATAACAATAACAATAATAACAATAATAATAATAATAAAGTTTGCTACTGTGCGAGTCAAGATTGTTAAAAATAAAACCAAATGTCACAAAAATACGACCAAAAAAAGGAACGTTTTCTCGTGTTAATTTAATTATTATTCTCAGGATCTACTAAATATTTGGTTAAAAATTGGTTACAAAAAAAGAAAGTCATTTTATATCATCAAAAAAAAAAAAAAAAAAATAATAAAAAAATTTTAACACTGTTTTTAAAAAAGAGAAAAGAAAATGGTTTTAACTCAAAATGTCTAAATTTCAATGAGGAAGTTTCTTATCATCTGTTCAGGGTTTTTATTTTTACACTTTTAAAGTTGAATAAATATATTTTATTATCTCATTTTAACATGCAGGCCTGGAGAAGTTACATGTTAATTATATGTATTATTGTGTTGATTAAACAATGATAAATGACTGTAATATTACAAGAGAAATATCCTATAATACAATATTTTTTCTTCTTAAACTGCTTTTACTCTCCAGTTTCTCTCAAAGATCAAAAATTCTACGTTTTATTTCAGGCCTGAAGATAAGTTACATATTAATTATATGTATTATTATATTGATTAAACTACACAATGACTGTAGTATTACAAGGAAAATATCCTGATGAATCACAATATTAATTATTCTTCTTAAACTGCTTCACTCTCCAGTTTCTCTCAAAGATCTAAAAAAACTATAGTTGAATTGAGATTATTTTAAACCCTTTTTTCCATCATGTTTGAGTGTAAAGGCTCGTCTATCTTCGCCTCCTCGTTGCGCTCCTCGTCGCGCCTCCTCGTCGCGCCTCCTCGTCGCTCATCATCCGAACAAGTACCGTGTTCTTGCTGGGCTCCCACGGCTCCACCTTGCTGACGTCCTGCATGTCCTGCAGCTGCCGCAGCTGTGAGAGCGTGTGATGACGCAGGGCCTCGTGCAGCGGCGTGTCTCCGTCCTTGTCCTGCACGTCCAGCTTGGCCTCGGCTCGCACCAGCAGCTACGACGACATGGAAACAAACTCAATACAAACAGCCATCATTTCACACCGCATTAAAGACGTCTCTCGCTCGACAGTGAGTTACAATCGCGGCTGCGCTCCTCGTTCTGACCGCTAGAGGGAGGCACAGCAGAACCGAGCCACGTGGGGGTCTCCACCCGCAGGACGAGCTGGAACATCATAAACGATGAAGTGATGAAGAGAACACTCACCCGGACTATCTGGGTGTGTTGGCGCTCCACGGCCAGGTGCAGCGCCGTCTGCTGGTTGACATTCTGGATGTCTAAGCTGGCGTTACCCTGGAAGATGAGATTAAATGATGGTTATCATCGTTAACGAGCTCCTTTAATTGTGTTAAGTAAGAGTGAAAGTATCATGACGTTCTATTCTATGTTAGTCTTTGTATCCTTTGTTTATGTTATTTTTCTTTGATCTATGTTCTTTATCTTAAGAATTAGATTGTATCATCTTATTCTTTCTCTTTGTTCTTGTTCTTATTTTATTTTTATATGAATAATTGCTGTATTGCTGTGTCTCATTGGAAAAAAAAACAATTTCCATCAATAAAGTTCTACCTATTAATTGTTTTCACACACAGATGTAAATATGATGCACACACCAGGATAATATGTGTTCAAAAACAAATCCTCCTGATAACGACACTGGTTCAATGAAGATCCAGATGAACCAGGCTGGAGCAGCTCAATGACAGGATGTTCTTCAACATCCGAGGCAGTAAAGCGTCATCTAGGGGGCGATAAATCCTCTCCTGCAGTCTCTCTGCACACACTGTTGTTGACACACGTCTAAAGATGAGCGTCGTCGCTGTGAGACTCAAAAGAGAGTCGTTGAGAACCTGAGACCAGGAGCTTCACAGAGGAACCTGATGTTCTGGTCAGAGAAGCTGCAGCAGCTCCTGAATAACCCACTTCCTGCTCAGGTGACTTTCTGCAGCGTCTGCAGGGAGTTAACAACTGCAATCTCCACGCAGGAAAATAGAGAGTGAAGCCATGATTGCGGGAGGAGGAGGCTATAAGGCCCAGCAGCAGTAAAGATACCCCTGGAGGCGCCGTTAACCGTATGGATTCAATAAAAGAAAAGCAGTTATTGCAGCTTCAACTGTAGTACAGCTCGCAGGCTGCAGGAGAGCAAGAGTCAATGAAGAATGAAAGAACGCAGCAGCGACTGCAGCAGAGAAGGTTCTTGAGATACTAGTGTGTGAGGAGTGTGTTACGATATATAGTGATATATAGTGTAGTGACATGTACATATGTGTAGTATTGTCCAGTACTTGGGTCTGGTGTTGTGATAGTGTAGTAACAAGTATATATGTGTAGTATTGTCCAGTACTTGACTCTGGTGTTGTGATAGTGTAGTAACAAGTATATATGTGTAGTATTGTCCAGTACTTGGGTCTGGTGTTGTGATAGTGTAGTAACAAGTATATATGTGTAGTATTGTCCAGTACTTGACTCTGGTGTTGTGATAGTGTAGTAACAAGTATATATGTGTAGTATTGTCCAGTACTTGACTCTGGTGTTGTGATAGTGTAGTAACAAGTATATATGTGTAGTATTGTCCAGTACTTGACTCTGGTGTTGTGATAGTGTAGTAACAAGTATATATGTGTAGTATTGTCCAGTACTTGACTCTGGTGTTGTGATAGTGTAGTAACAAGTATATATGTGTAGTATTGTCCAGTACTTGACTCTGGTGTTGTGATAGTGTAGTAACAAGTATATATGTAGTAGTATTGTCCAGTACTTGACTCTACCGGTGTTGTGATAGTGTAGTAACAAGTATATATGTGTAGTATTGTCCAGTACTTGACTCTGGTGTTGTGATAGTGTAGTAACAAGTATATATGTGTAGTATTGTCCAGTACTTGACTCTGGTGTTGTGATAGTGTAGTAACAAGTATATATGTGTAGTATTGTCCAGTACTTGACTCTGGTGTTGTGATAGTGTAGTAACAAGTATATATGTGTAGTATTGTCCAGTACTTGACTCTGGTGTTGTGATAGTGTAGTAACAAGTATATATGTGTAGTATTGTCCAGTACTTGACTCTGGTGTTGTGATAGTGTAGTAACAAGTATATATGTGTAGTATTGTCCAGTACTTGACTCTAGTGTTGTGATAGTGTAGTAACATGTATATATGTGTAGTATTGTCCAGTACTTGACTCTGGTGTTGTGATAGTGTAGTAACAAGTATATATGTGTAGTATTGTCCAGTACTTGACTCTGGTGTTGTGATAGTGTAGTAACAAGTATATATGTGTAGTATTGTCCAGTACTTGACTCTGGTGTTGTGATAGTGTAGTAACAAGTATATATGTGTAGTATTGTCCAGTACTTGACTCTGGTGTTGTGATAGTGTAGTAACAAGTATATATGTGTAGTATTGTCCAGTACTTGACTCTGGTGTTGTGATAGTGTAGTAACAAGTATATATGTGTAGTATTGTCCAGTACTTGACTCTGGTGTTGTGATAGTGTAGTAACAAGTATATATGTGTAGTATTGTCCAGTACTTGACTCTAGTGTTGTGATAGTGTAGTAACAAGTATATATGTGTAGTATTGTCCAGTACCTGACTCTGGTGTTGTGATAGTAACAAGTACTGAGGAACATGTAAACTCACCTGATGCACCAGCAGCTCTGCCACCTCCACATGGTTGTTGAGCGCCGCCAGGTGCAGAGCCGTGTATCCGTCGTCCTTCTTCTCGTCCACGATCCAGGGCCGCGGCAGTTTGGCCAGCAGGACTCTCATGGCGCTGCAGGACACAACCAGGCTTAAAACGCTTCACTTTGGACATGAAGACAGAACATGGAGGCTCTAATGCGAGAGACAGAATGAATTAATCTGTCGCACAGACGTCATCAGAGCCAGACACAAGCTGCTGCCAGAGAACGTGACGCTTCTGATGAATTACATGCTGCTCTTCTGCTTTGGACCAGATCCCACTTCCATGCACGGACCAGAATATTAAACCCAGCAGAAGAGAAGGAGCCACGACACCCCAGCATCGTTTAACAATTGAACAATATTGTCAACACTTCACACATGACTGTGTTACATGCAGGAGTTCAACCAACAACTGCAGACCAGGAACTGAATGTTTCTCAAGGAACAAGTGGTTTATGTTGCACCATAAAAGATGAAGGTCTTAAGACCACTTTCACGACGGGTCGTGAACAGGAAGCACTATTTGAAGACCACAGTTAAAGCAACACGTCAGATATTTTTGGCTCCCTCTGTTGGTTGAACGGTGTAGTTGCACCGTCATCAAGTCACAAGTGTGTTTTACCAGAAGAGCTTTTACTGTGTACAAAAGTATTTAAATATATCAAGCTGCTCATATTCATGTCAAGTTTTCAAGTTCAAATACATATTGTCAAACTAAACAAATTGAATAATTAAATGGTTAATTCTTGCAGATTACGTTACATCGTCACCTCCACAAAAAAAAAACTGTACAACCGTCAGCATCGATCAGATATTGGGGGTCGATCAATGACTATTGAAGGTCAATGTAGTCATGGCAGAGACAATGAAAACTACAGTGAAAATGTTACATAGTACAGCTTTAACGTGGCTCGTTTGAAAGAAGCTCTCCCGACTGTACTTCTGTATCGCAGTAGTACACGCTCGTCTGTACACCTTGTACTTTCAACCTCGCTCGGCATGTTCGTCACCGCCGACGATGACCTTGAATAACCTCTGCACAGACAAGCCATGATTTCCCTGAGAATCCGCTCGTGAGGGAGTCAGACCTCGGGGTGGGGGGTGCAGCTCCTGCCGGGGCGACGAGGAGCCTCATCAGCACCAGCCCGGCTGGAAAAAGAGCCGAGGAAGCAGGGGCGGGGGGGCAGCACCGGGCCCCTCTGAGCAAACACAGATCTGTGGCTGCTGTAGTGCTGCAGTGATGAAGAGGCGCTCTCTCTCCACTGCACACCTGCATCGCTCGCAGACACACTCCACGCCACATGCAGCGGCGGCGAACGTGAGGCGAACGTGAGGCGGCCGCGCCCTCCGCCTCATCCCACATGCATTATGTGTCGCCTTTTGTTACCCAGATCCGCGTTTGCTGCCGTCCTCCAGGATCTCCACTCTGGAGTCATTTCATCCGTGGCGCTTGAGCCCAGCAGGGGCCGAGATTAAGACGAGTTACTGGAGGAAAGACCTCGTCACGTCAGCGCCTGAAGCCACCAAACCAGATCCTGCTGATCCAAGATCGCTTTCATAGAGCGAAGGTGCAAGTGTGAGGTTCAGGAGTCGCTGCTACCTTCAGCTGTATCTACAACAATAGATGGTGCGTTCAAGGAGAGAAGATGCATCTACAACAATAGATGGTGCGTTCAAGGAGAGAAGATGCATCTACAACAATAGATGGTGCGTTCAAGGAGAAAGATGCATCTACAACAAGCTAAGATGGTGCGTTCAAGGAGAGAAGATGCATCTACAACAATAGATGGTGCGTTCAAGGAGAGAAGATGCATCTACAACAATAGATGGTGCGTTCAAGGAGAAGATGCATCTACAACAGCAGCTTAGATGGTGCGTTCAAGGAGAGAAGATGCATCTACAACAATAGATGGTGCGTTCAAGGAGAGAAGATGCATCTACAACAATAGATGGTGCGTTCAAGGAGAGAAGATGCATCTACAACAATAGATGGTGCGTTCAAGGAGAGAAGATGCATCTACAACAATAGATGGTGCGTTCAAGGAGAGAAGATGCATCTACAACAATAGATGATGCGTTCAAGGAGAGAAGATGCATCTACAACAATAGATGGTGCGTTCAAAGAGAGAAGATGCATCTACAACAGCAGCTAAGATGGTGCGTTCAAGCAGAGAAGATGCATCTACAACAGCAGCTAAGATGGTGCGTTCAAGGAGAGAAGATGCATCTACAACAGCAGCTTAGATGGTGCGTTCAAGGAGAGAAGATGCATCTACAACAATAGATGGTGCGTTCAAGGAGAGAAGATGCATCTACAACAATAGATGGTGCGTTCAAGGAGAGAAGATGCATCTACAACAATAGATGGTGCGTTCAAGGAGAGAAGATGCATCTACAACAGCAGCTAAGATGGTGCGTTCAAGGAGAGAAGATGCATCTACAACAATAGATGGTGCGTTCAAGGAGAGAAGATGCATCTACAACAGTAGATGGATGGTGCGTTCAAGGAGAGAAGATGCATCTACAACAATAGATGGTGCGTTCAAGGAGAGAAGATGCATCTACAACAATAGATGGTGCGTTCAAGGAGAGAAGATGCATCTACAACAATAGATGGTGCGTTCAAGGAGAGAAGATGCATCTACAACAATAGATGGTGCATTCAAAGAGAGAAGATGCATCTACAACAGCAGCTAAGATGGTGCGTTCAAGGAGAGAAGATGCATCTACAACAATAGATGGTGCGTTCAAGGAGAGAAGATGCATCTACAACAGCAGCTAAGATGGTGCGTTCAAGGAGAGAAGATGCATCTACAACAATAGATGATGCGTTCAAGGAGAGAAGATGCATCTACAACAATAGATGGTGCGTTCAAAGAGAGAAGATGCATCTACAACAATAGATGGTGCGTTCAAAGAGAGAAGATGCATCTACAACAGCAGCTTAGATGGTGCGTTCAAGGAGAGAAGATGCATCTACAACAGCAGCTAAGATGGTGTGTTCAAGGAGAGAAGATGCATCTACAACAATAGATGGTGCGTTCAAGGAGAGAAGATGCATCTACAACAGCAGCTTAGATGGTGCGTTCAAGGAGAGAAGATGCATCTACAACAATAGATGGTGTGTTCAAAGAGAGAAGATGCATCTACAACAGCAGCTAAGATGGTGCGTTCAAGGAGAGAAGATGCATCTACAACAGCAGCTAAGATGGTGCGTTCAAGGAGAGAAGATGCATCTACAACAGCAGCTAAGATGGTGCGTTCAAGGAGAGAAGATGCATCTACAACAGCAGCTTAGATGGTGCGTTCAAGGAGAGAAGATGCATCTACAACAGCAGCTAAGATGGTGCGTTCAAGGAGAGAAGATGCATCTACAACAGCAGCTTAGATGGTGCGTTCAAGGAGAGAAGATGCATCTACAACAGCACTTAGATGGTGCGTTCAAGGAGAGAAGATGCATCTACAACAGCAGCTAGATGGTGCGTTCAAAGAGAGAAGATGCATCTACAACAGCAGCTTAGATGGTGCGTTCAAGGAGAGAAGATGCATCTACAACAGCAGCTTAGATGGTGCGTTCAAGGAGAGAAGATGCATCTACAACAGCAGCTAGATGGTGCGTTCAAGGAGAGAAGATGCATCTACAACAGCAGCTTAGATGGTGCGTTCAAGGAGAGAAGATGCATCTACAACAATAGATGGTGCGTTCAAGGAGAGAAGATGCATCTACAACAGCAGCTAAGATGGTGCGTTCAGGGAGAGAAGATGCATCTACAACAATAGATGGTGCGTTCAAGGAGAGAAGATGCATCTACAACAGCAGCTAAGATGGTGCGTTCAAGGAGAGAAGATGCATCTACAACAGCAGCTAAGATGGTGCGTTCAAGGAGAGAAGATGCATCTACAACAGCAGCTTAGATGGTGCGTTCAAGGAGAATCAGGCTGGTGGACGGACTGGATTGACAGCTCTCTACCATGCTGGGCAGAATGGGCGGGCATTAATATTAATGCCCCATGCTGGCACTGCTGCATTGCAGTTAACTTTGCTGTAAAGGCAAAAAAAAAAAAAGCGTCCAGGATCAAGATTTTATTACAAAGGTTGTGGCGTTAACTCCTCGTACACGTGTGAGAAATAAATAAATAAAACTTTCATCCTCCTGCAGCCACGTCTTGGCGGCACAAGTTAAAATTAATTAGATGGAAGTGAATTTAATCTTCTGCTTGTATGATTTAATGTCTTTCATTCAACTGGACTGATCATCGTCAAACTGGAAATTGCATGACCTTTTTTTTCACAAAACATCTTCTCGTAAATCTGAATGTTCGTCTCCACTGCACACCGTGACATTGAGGTGAAAGGACAAGGGTCGTAGTTCAAAGTCTCTTTTGTATGCACACGTTACTGCATATTTAAATATATATATAGTATGAAGCTGCAGGAACATCAAGGCTGTCTTTGTTCACACTGTTACCAACATATAACAGCAGATTACAAAATAAAATACAAGTGAACAATTACTCAATACTACAGTTTAGTTTATTTTAGAAAGTAACACCAACCACTGCACGGACGACGTATATTCTGATGCAATACGCTGGTGAAGCCTCAGCTTCGAGACTTCAGACCCGACACGAGGTGAAGGTGAAATGTTCTGGAGCAGGTCCGGCTCCATTATTCAGAACCGTTGACGCTCAACGACCTGGACGACTACACAAGTCTAACACGGCTGCAGCAGAAGTGAAGGAATGAACACGTTATGGCGGAGAGAAGGAAGACGTTTCACCTCCGAGGCTGAACAGCTCTTTAGAAGAGCATGTGGGGAGGAACTGGTTAAAGACCGGGGAAGACATGATGGAACTGGGTCAGTCTGAGGGATCTCATGCGCTCCCTCCAAGGTAAAACTGCTCTGGGATCCGTTGTCTTGGGCGCCGATTTGTCATTGAGCGAAAAAGGCTCACAGACACCGTGAGCTCTAAATCTGAGTTTGTCATTGTGGCGCGAACATAGGGGTCGACGAGGACCTTCTGGTGGCCTCGCGAGCTGACAACCATCTGTGTGGTCGCTGCACGGTATTCAACGTGACGTGTGGAGGACGAGTGCAGGACTCAACCCAACACCAGCTCTGACATAAATCATCAACGCAACATATGGATGACCTGAGGAGGCGACGTGGACGGAATACCGTGGATTATTCTCAAAGTTCTGATCCGAACGGACACGACACCAGACACATGAAGGGTTTGAGAAAACACCAAATGTTCCTGAAACGCCTCCAAGAAAATATCGATACACTTGGATATCGCAAAAAATGTCTTTCACAATACTTTCACTATATTTAACCGCACTGAATCAATTTTAAAAAAAAGAAAGTTTTCCAGCGATGACTGTGCACGAGAGGATACAGTGAGTCCAGCAGCGTTTAAAGCTGATGTTTGGACATATTTTGGTTTGAAAACAAATGAAAGCAGTTACAACTGAGGATGAGAGGATACAGTGAGTCCAGCAGCTTTTAAAGCTGATGTTTGGGTTTTTTTTGTTTTGAAAATAAATGAAAGCAGTTACGACTGAGGACGAGAGGATACAGTGAGTGCAGAAGCTTTTAAAGCTGATGTTTGGACATATTTTGGTTTGAAAACAAATGAAAGCAGTTACAACTGAGGATGAGAGGATACAGTGAGTCCAGCAGCTTTTAAAGCTGATGTTTGGACATATTTTGGTTTGAAAACAAATGAAAGTAGTTACAACTGAGGATGAGAGGATACAGTGAGTCCACAGCTTTAAGGTTTGTTTTTTGTTTTGAAAATAAATGAAAGCAGCTACGACTTCGTCAACACCAGAGTAAAGTACTCGACAATACTACAGTATCATACATTAGTATGAATACATAGTATCATTAAACTGCATTTTTATATGTGATATGTATTGCAAACATACAATACTGTTTTCATAGAGATTGCCTTAAAAATAATGGAACTCACATTTACAAAACAGTAAAACTTAATTCGCTCTTATTTGTCACAAAAGAAAACTTGTATTGTAGGAGGAGGAAAATATTTGCAAATATTCCATTGATTTCTTCAAAAACATCAGCAGCAATGAAAGGACGTATACAATCAAACTGGAGCGAAACTCTTCAAACGCAACAGTACGACTGAAACCTTAAGGATTAGTTTATAAATCACATAAACTCTGATAGTTTTACCAAAATCTACAAGGTTTGAAGCAGCTTTGCAACATTTCCACGTCCATCAATAAACTGCTTCCACAGCATATTCTCTGATGCTGCGTCGTTATTAGAGCTCTCCTTCCACATGAGACGACTGGAGGCGATACATGAGGTGTCAGGCTCATCGTCGAGTCAATCAATATCTCCAGCTCCTTTGAAATAGGGAACTCGGTTCCCAACAAATCATTCACAAACGCTTCACACACCACCTCTGGAGGGAACATCAGGTTCTCATGTGTGGCCTAGACTTGAGAAAGTGTTGGAGATGCTGGACATTCATGGTTCAACCTTTACTATTATCATAGTTCATTTAGTTCTATGTCATTTTGTGTGTTTATTATTATCATAGTTCATATAGTTTCATGTCATTTTGTGTGTATCAGCTCATTGGCTCCTGCCCTGGACTACAGTATAAATACTAGGAGTGTGTGTATCGCCAAGAATGAGTTCATACGATATGTATCATGACACAGGGGCAACGATGGGATATATTGTGATATGTGTTGTGATAGTATAGTAACAAGTATATATGTGTAGTATTGTCCAGTACTTGACTCTGGTGTTGTGATAGTGTAGTAACAAGTATATATGTGTAGTATTGTCCAGTACTTGACTCTGGTGTTGTGATAGTGTAGTAACAAGTATATATGTGTAGTATTGTCCAGTACTTGACTCTGGTGTTGTGATAGTGTAGTAACAAGTATATATGTGTAGTATTGTCCAGTACTTGACTCTGGTGTTGTGATAGTGTAGTAACAAGTATATATGTGTAGTATTGTCCAGTACTTGACTCTGGTGTTGTGATAGTGTAGTAACAAGTATATATGTGTAGTATTGTCCAGTACTTGACTCTGGTGTTGTGATAGTGTAGTAACAAGTATATATGTGTAGTATTGTCCAGTACTTGACTCTGGTGTTGTAGTATTTACAGACCACATGACTCTTGACGAAGTAGTAACTGCTTTCATTTGTTTTCAAACCAAAATATGTCCAAACATCAGCTTTAAAAGCTGCTGGACTCACTGTATCCTCTCGTCCTCAGTCATCATTCTTCCTTTAGGACGACTGCTGCCAAGTTTCATTGCAACACAATTTTTTTTAAACCGAAAATATTTTGTTTTTTAAAAAAAACAATACATGTTTTAATATTATACAATTGGGAAATATTGCTATATTTAAGTGTATCTGTATTTCTTACGCCTATAAAAACAACCGCTACAGAACCAGGGATCCAGTTGGTGCTGCAGGATCATGATGCAGTGAGAAGAATAATTCCTGCTGCAATGTGACTTTGACTTGCAGTGTCAGAACCCGAGGCCTTGAGTGACACTTGCATGAGCAGAGAAGGTTCATGGAGCGTTGAAGTCGCCGATGACGGTCCAGAACCTTTATCCACCTTCACTCACCTGGACTCACAGGTGTCCTAATTCATGCACGTGAGCAGCCCTGTGGCGTGTTCACGTCCCTGTGGTCGAGGATGACCCAATTACTTTTGCTTTGCACTTTACTCCTATAGCTGCTCCTCAGAAGCTGCTCCGCCCTCATCAAGTCTTCAGATTAAAGTTGAGCAGAACCGTGATGTCGCCACGAGGTTCTTCTGCAGAGACTTCTTCTCTCGGCCCACTCGACCGTCCAGGGAGGTTGAGAATCTGAACAAGTTTATATTGAATTTCTCCGACACAGATACGCAGACGTCCTACGCATCGTTGAGCCACGATCACAGTCATTAAATAAGATTTACGTGTTAAACTGTCAAAGACAAACTCAAATCTTCTTCACAAAGACCAGAAGAGGTGGAAGAAAATAAAAGATGGAAACCTTGTTTTATGCATCAGCGGATCAAAAAGAAGTCGATATCTAGATTTAACTGTTCTGCTCAAAATATGATATTACAACTGTGAGACACACATATTATTCCAGTATAATCTCTTGTCTCTATCTGCGGAGGACAAAGCAACTGCTGCCACCTAGTGTGTGGAGGTTTAATTGCATCACAAAAATCAACATTCAAATACTTGTTAATTGTAACTCCAAATACAATTAGTGTTGAATATCAATACAGTTATTTACAGCTATTTTCTCTTAGTTGACACAATATTGATCAAGTCAATTTACACAGAGTTCGGGTGGAGAACTCATGATTCCCTGCGTGACTCATTCAAATCTTTGTATTTGTTAACGTGGATGAAAGTCGTATCAGCTTCTCTCTGGCAGACGTGCTAAAGTGTTGGACGACACATTAGTCAGTAGCAAATGTACTCGTGACTCACGACTTACTTCGTTTGCTTTACTGTTCTTTTCTAACTCCAGTGCTGAGTCAGCAGCTCATTTGCTGCACAGACATGAGCAACAATGGCCGAAACACTCCCGAACACACAAACAAACACAAACCCGTCTCCCCTCTGACCCGTCGTACTGCATTAACATTGGAGCCATCGACTTTGGCGGTCGCACAGGTTACCAAGGTAACGCAGTTTGCATTATTCAACGGCTTAACTGCAAGCTTAAGAAGTGAACACCGGACTGTCCCCGAGTGTACGTCCAGAGTTGCTGCTTTGAAGCCGCCTTCAAGTCTTTCTACAGAACCTACACCGTAAGAATAGCCAAGTAAGAAATCAACGTGAATATCTCGCCTATATTTGTCTCGTTCTTCTTAGAGGTCACTGGTCTTGATCCAGCGTCTCAATCCATCTCTGTTCTGCTGACATGTTCCTTTTCACACCGATAATGACCTTTGTCTTTGCGTCCTCGACCCTCTTTCTTTCTCTTGTTTGTCTTTCACGTGCCTTCAAGAGCTTCTATCCTGATCAATATCAGGACGACTACCATGTCCAGGAAAATGTTGTTCTCAGACTCAACAAACAACACATAAACTCACCTACCTGATGATAAAAACTATATTAATATTAATTAAGTGTATATTTTATTAAACTTTTACAATTAAATATGAGAGAATTAAATGGTTAATCTGCACTTCGTGTTCAGGTTAAGACTTAAGAACCTTCTTTTCAAACACGCACCTCAGCCGATGCAGACAAAACTTTCTCGGAACTTATTCCTACCAATAAATTATGACACATATGGGACAAAACAACTCAAGACTAAAACTGACTTTGGTCTCGTTTTTATGCACATAAAACCACCCATCAGGGTGACAGTCGTAACAGCAGTTCTACAAATGCATGCTATGGTTACCCATAGCTTGCTATAGCAAAGCCTCTTGGCTCAGTATGTCCATGGAAGTAATACTAACTTATGATCTAGTCAAACACTAGTGATCCAGTGAAGTAATACTAACTTATGATCTAGTCAAACACTAGTGATCCAGTGAAGTAATACTAACTTATGATCTAGTCAAACACTAGTGATCCAGTGAAGTAATACTAACTTATGATCTAGTCAAACACTAGTGATCCAGTGAAGTAATACTAACTTATGATCTAGTCAAACACTAGTGATCCAGTGAAGTAATACTAACTTATGATCTAGTCAAACACTAGTGATCCAGTGAAGTAATACTAACTTATGATCTAGTCAAACACTAGTGATCCAGTGAAGTAATACTAACTTATGATCTAGTCAAACACTAGTGATCCAGTCACTCGTCTCTTTCAACCTCCTTTGTTAAAGCAACATATTGTAAGAACTTTTCATCTCGTCTCAGTTGTTTTCTTAGAAGATCGTGAACTTCCAAACAAACCTGTGCGTCTTCACCGTATGCTAACGAGCTAAGTTGTTAGCGTCATTTATAAAGTGTTATGTGTGCGTCTTCACTGTATGCTAACGAGCTAAGTTGTTAGCGTCATTTATAAAGTGTTATGTGTGCGTCTTCACCGTATGCTAACGAGCTAAGTTGTTAGCGTCATTTATAAAGTGTTATGTGTGCTTCTTCACCGTATGCTAGCGAGCTAAGTTGTTAGCGTTATTTATAAAGTGTTATGTGTGCGTCTTCACCGTATGCTAGCGAGCTAAGTTGTTAGTGTCATTTATAAAGTGTTATGTGTGCGTCTTCACCGTATGCTAACGAGCTAAGTTGTTAGCATCATTTATAAAGTGTTATGTGTGCGTCTTCACCGTATGCTAACGAGCTAAGTTGTTAGCGTCATTTATAAAGTGTTATGTGTGCGTCTTCACCGTATGCTAACAAGCTAAGTTGTTAGCGTCATTTATAAAGTGTTATGTGTGCGTCTTCACCGTATGTAACGAGCTAAGTTGTTAGCGTCATTTATAAAGTGTTATGTGTGCGTCTTCACCGACAGCGAGCTAAGTTGTTAGCGTCATTTATAAAGTGTTATGTGTGCGTTTCACCGTATGTAACAAGCTAGTTGTTAGCGCTATTTATAAAGTGTTATGTGTGCGTCTTCACCGTATGTAGCGAGCTAAGTTGTTAGCGTCATTTATAAAGTGTTTGTGTGCGTCTTCACCGTGCTAACAGCTAAGTTGTTAGCGCTATTTATAAAGTGTTATGTGTGCGTCTTCACCGTAGTAGCGAGTAAGTTGTTAGCGTCATTTATAAAGTGTTATGTGTGCGTCTTCACCGTATGCTAACAAGCTAGTTGTTAGCGCTATTTTAAAGTGTTATGTGTGCGTCTTCACCGTATGCTAATGAGCTAAGTTGTTAGCGTCATTTATAAAGTGTTATGTGTGCGTCTTCACCGTATGCTAACGAGCTAAGTTGTTAGCATCATTTATAAAGTGTTATGTGTGCGTCTTCACCGTATGCTAACGAGCTAAGTTGTTAGCATTATTTATAAAGTGTTATGTGTGCATGTACAAGGAGGTGGATTTATTATTGATTTGGTGATATCACGACGCGCCGGCGGCTCCTTTCTGATGTCCCTCAGTTTTGCGAGACTGAGCGTTATAAGTGATATTTTTCTACGATCATGTCGACACCGAAGCGTGCAAATAAACGAAAGAGAAATATCTCATTGTTTTCCTTCTATAAACCCCCAGATCTCCACTACAGTACTCACAAATTAAATTAAATGATTGAGGAAACGTATAAGTTACACAGCCAAGCACCAGAATATTAACTGTCAGGTGTTTTCATCTAAGAGTGACGATAGCTGTTCAACAGACACGGACAATTGTCCAGGACATTTTGGACAGCTCTTGAAAAGCTCAGGAAAAGGCAGAACTCCATAGAATGGCCTCTAATTGATGCGAGTGTTGCTGGTGTTAAGCGTGGGTTACAGTGATGTGTTTTACAACACGGTGCGTCTGGTTCTGTGTTCGGCGCTTGACGATAAAGATAAGCAGCAAGAGATGGAGAGCGCAGTAACATGCTGCATAAACACAATCCAAGCTTCCACGGCTAGAATTAAAGCCCCGTTGAAGCGCAGATGAATGTGATTACCTGCTCAGGTTCATCAAATAAGCCACATTTGTTTTTCAACGTGTGCAGGAAATACTGAGGCAGTGCAGCGAGTAAATCACTCGGCCGGTGGTTTTTATCACCTGCACTGGTTCTGCCGTTTAATTGCTTCCAATAAATCCTGCACTTTTGAGGATTTGCGAACGAGGAGCGAGACCATCACAGCCTGGAGTGGCTTGTGATGCTTCCTCGTCTCCACGTATCTCCTGCATCCATCTTTTCATTCCTCCACACACGCCTGCATCCTCTCCTGCGCCGCCTCGCTCCCGCCCTCAAACTGCGCTAAAGCAACATTGCAGCCAGGAATTAATGTTTCAGCATGCCACAGACGGACAGAGCGTTACAGCATGCTTGAGCCTCTCCATTGGCTCGCCGCCACGGCAGCCCAGCCCTCCGAGGATGTCTGGGTGTGTGGGACTGGTCACATGGTGGCTGGGGATTAGCTCGTCCTCTGCTGGACCTTCTACTGGACTTTTACCCGCTCACAAAAAAAAAGAAAAAAAAGATGGGAGGTATTCAAGGCTTTTGGTGAATGATGTGCAGCGGCTCATCCTTGCATTAAAAAAAGAACACGGTGTACTCTGTAGTTTGACTACATTTAGGAAGAGAATTAAAGGAAATCACCATCAAAAGACAACGACCTGCTTCACTTTCTCCTCGGAATCAAAACTCGTTGAGGACAAAAGTCCACACAGAGGTGCCTGGTTTATTCTGGGGGTCACGTTTGTATAAAACTGTAATTACTACATTTGCATTGCATACGAGGTGTCGTCCCTCTCAATAACAGTCATCTTCAAAGCTTCTATACGGCTTTGCCGCCCAGCCGACCGATCACAGCCGCTCACGTCTTTTGATGTAGCATCATAGAAATAAAATACAGACCAATCTGCTGTCACTAGTGTGCGAGTGTTTAGAAAGGCATCATGGGAAATTTCATCGTTTTGTTGGCACCATGAGAAAACAAGGACAAGGAGATATTGTATTATGCATGTGTTAGTATAGTACATATCTATATCCATATATATATAAAATACAATGTATAAATATCATCAGAAAAGCTTGAGAGAAAGTGAACTAAGATATTGAGACCAATAAAGACCACCTTTTTTTTAACAAACACCATCAAATCGTGATTTTCATTTTCTCTGTAAGAGCTCAAGATGAAAGTCAAAGATTCTATTTGTAAATAGAATGATCCCAAATGAATCCGCTGCTTCTTTTACAGGCGACATCGACAGAAGAGCTTCAGCTCCGGAATACACAAACTGACGTCACCATCGTCACGGTAATTGGACAAAAAACGCACAATAAATACTAGCAACAACCAGAAAAGGTTGGAAAATGTTGAATTTTCTAATTTAGGTTCATCTGGCAGCGTCACTGCTGCTTAAACCAAGACATGGTTGTGTGATCTACAAACATACAAGGACACACACACACACATGTTACTGTGATCTACAAACATACAAGGACACACACACACACATGTTACTGTGATCTACAAACATACAAGGACACACACACACATGTTACTGTGATCTACAAACATACAAGGACACACACACACATGTTACTGTGATCTACAAACATACAAGGACACACACACACATGTTACTGTGATCTACAAACATACAAGGACACACACACACATGTTACTGTGATCTACAAACATACAAGGACACACACACACATGTTACTGTGATCTACAAACATACAAGGACACACACACACACACGTTACTGTGATCTACAAACATACAAGGACACACACACAACATGTTACTGTGATCTACAAACATACAAGGACACACACACACATGTTACTGTGATCTACAAACATACAAGGACACACACACACACATGTTACTGTGATCTACAAACATACAAGGACACACACACATGTTACTGTGATCTACAAACATACAAGGACACACACACACATGTTACTGTGATCTACAAACATACAAGGACACACACACACATGTTACTGTGATCTACAAACATACAAGGACACACACACACATGTTACTGTGATCTACAAACATACAAGGACACACACACACATGTTACTGTGATCTACAAACATACAAGGACACACACACACACATGTTACTGTGATCTACAAACATACAAGGACACACACACACATGTTACTGTGATCTACAAACATACAAGGACACACACACACACATGTTACTGTGATCTACAAACATACAAGGACACACACACACATGTTACTGTGATCTACAAACATACAAGGACACACACACACATGTTACTGTGATCTACAAACATACAAGGACACACACACACATGTTACTGTGATCTACAAACATACAAGGACACACACACACATGTTACTGTGATCTACAAACATACAAGGACACACACACACATGTTACTGTGATCTACAAACATACAAGGACACACACACACATGTTACTGTGATCTACAAACATACAAGGACACACACACACATGTTACTGTGATCTACAAACATACAAGGACACACACACACATGTTACTGTGATCTACAAACATACAAGGACACACACACACATGTTACTGTGATCTACAAACATACAAGGACACACACACACATGTTACTGTGATCTACAAACATACAAGGACACACACACACATGTTACTGTGATCTACAAACATACAAGGACACACACACACATGTTACTGTGATCTACAAACATACAAGGACACACACACACATGTTACTGTGATCTACAAACATACAAGGACACACACACACATGTTACTGTGATCTACAAACATACAAGGACACACACACACATGTTACTGTGATCTACAAACATACAAGGACACACACACACACGTGTTACTGTGATCTACAAACATACAAGGACACACACACACATGTTACTGTGATCTACAAACATACAAGGACACACACACACATGTTACTGTGATCTACAAACATACAAGGACACACACACACATGTTACTGTGATCTACAAACATACAAGGACACACACACACATGTTACTGTGATCTACAATTATCTCAGGACACACACACACATGTTACTGTGATCTACAAACATACAAGGACACACACACACATGTTACTGTGATCTACAATTATCTCAGGACACACACACACATGTTACTGTGATCTACAATTATCTCAGGACACACACACACATGTTACTGTGATCTACAAACATACAAGGACACACACACACATGTTACTGTGATCTACAAACATACAAGGACACACACACACATGTTACTGTGATCTACAAACATACAAGGACACACACACACATGTTACTGTGATCTACAAACATACAAGGACACACACACACATGTTACTGTGATCTACAAACATACAAGGACACACACACACACATGTTACTGTGATCTACAAACATACAAGGACACACACACACATGTTACTGTGATCTACAAACATACAAGGACACACACACACATGTTACTGTGATCTACAAACATACAAGGACACACACACACATGTTACTGTGATCTACAAACATACAAGGACACACACACACACTGTTACTGTGATCTACAAACATACAAGGACACACACACACACACTGTGATCTACAAACATACAAGGACACACACACACATGTTACTGTGATCTACAAACATACAAGGACACACACACACATGTTACTGTGATCTACAAACATACAAGGACACACACACACATGTTACTGTGATCTACAAACATACAAGGACACACACACACATGTTACTGTGATCTACAAACATACAAGGACACACACACACACATGTTACTGTGATCTACAAACATACAAGGACACACACACACATGTTACTGTGATCTACAAACATACAAGGACACACACACACATGTTACTGTGATCTACAAACATACAAGGACACACACACACATGTTACTGTGATCTACAAACATACAAGGACACACACACACATGTTACTGTGATCTACAAACATACAAGGACACACACACACATGTTACTGTGATCTACAAACATACAAGGACACACACACACACATGTTACTGTGATCTACAAACATACAAGGACACACACACACATGTTACTGTGATCTACAAACATACAAGGACACACACACACACTGTTACTGGACAAACACACATGTGTATCTACAAACATACAAGGACACACACACACACATGTTACTGTGATCTACAAACATACAAGGACACACACACACATGTTACTGTGATCTACAAACATACAAGGACACACACACACATGTTACTGTGATCTACAAACATACAAGACAACACACACACGTTACTGTGATCTACAAACATACAAGGACACACACACACATGTTACTGTGATCTACAAACATACAAGGACACACACACACACACATGTTACTGTGATCTACAATTATCTCAGGACACACACACACATGTTACTGTGATCTACAAACATACAAGGACACACACACACATGTTACTGTGATCTACAAACATACAAGGACACACACACATGTTACTGTGATCTACAAACATACAAGGACACACACACACATGTTACTGTGATCTACAAACATACAAGGACACACACACACATGTTACTGTGATCTACAAACATACAAGGACACACACACACATGTTACTGTGATCTACAAACATACAAGGCACACACACACATGTTACTGTGATCTACAAACATACAAGGACACACACACACATGTTACTGTGATCTACAAACATACAAGGACACACACACACATGTTACTGTGATCTACAAACATACAAGGACACACACACACATGTTACTGTGATCTACAAACATACAAGGACACACACACACATGTTACTGTGATCTACAATTATCTCAAGGACACACACACACATGTTACTGTGATCTACAAACATACAAGGACACACACACACATGTTACTGTGATCTACAATTATCTCAGGACACACACACACATGTTACTGTGATCTACAAACATACAAGGACACACACACACATGTTACTGTGATCTACATTATCTCAGGACACACACACACACATGTTACTGTGATCTACAAACATACAAGGACACACACACATGTTACTGTGATCTACATATTACCTACAAGGACACACACACACATGTTACTGTGATCTACAAACATACAAGGACACACACACACATGTTACTGTGATCTACATTATCTCAGGACACACACACACACATGTTACTGTGATCTACATTATCTCAGGACACACACACACACATGTTACTGTGATCTACATTATCTCAGGACACACACACACATGTTACTGTGATCTACAAACATACAAGGACACACACACACATGTTACTGTGATCTACAATCATCCCAGGACACACACACACATGTTACTGTGATCTACAAACATACAAGGACACACACACACATGTTACTGTGATCTACAAACATACAAGGACACACACACACATGTTACTGTGATCTACAAACATACAAGGACACACACACACATGTTACTGTGATCTACAATTATCTCAGGACACACACACACATGTTACTGTGATCTACAATTATCTCAGGACACACACACTGGAAGGAGTTTCCCCTGCAGTGAGTCTAGAGGCAACAATGGTTGCCGGATCACTGAGCTTGACTGCCACCAGCTCCCCCTCCAGCACTCAGGTAGGCCGGTCCATTCATAAATCACTTTTATTCCTGCGAGCGCTCAACAGCCTCACCTCTTCAGATGATGCACTGTGTAAAGGAATGAGAGGGTGGGCGGGAGGCAGGGGAGGGTCTGACGCCGGAGATAAAGTGCTAACCTTAAAGAAGAGCCAGAGATTTAGTGGGGAAAAAAAAGCGCAAACTCAATTCATTAGAAGTTTCTCTAATCCGTCTACGAGGAAGACGGAACAGGAATTAACAGAAGCCGAAAGACGAGGAAGGAACTCCCATGTCGACTATTAGACTAAATGAAATTGAACAAGAAACCATTTTCGTGGAGAAAAAAAAAACCCACTTGTGTGATGATGTAAGACTGAAGCAGCTTCAAGTGTCACTCAAAGACATAAATCTCACATTTTATCCTAAAAGCTTTGGTGTCCACACTTCAAGTCTGGTTCTCTAAAGGTTTCTGCCTCGCATGCGACTATTTTCTGGCAACCTTTCCAAAGAAGGGTTATTGCTTGGATCTCTTGCTGCGTATAAACTGTACGATCAGCTCCGAGTGCGAGATACAAACCAAGAAGTATCACCTGAAGTGAAGCCAGAATGAAGTGAACTCTTTTATACGTCATCGGGAACAAAGACAGAAGGAGGGACTAACGTGATGGAAAATACGCTTGCGTTTAAAAATGTCAAAACATGTGAATATAAATTATCTTTTTTTTTTCCATTATTTGAAAGGAAAAAGCGTCTGGATAAGAAGGAAGTGAAGAAGAGGTTTTACAAGTTGGTGGTTGAGAAAATAAAAACTTGTAATGTAAACAGTTCTACATCATCGTTTAACCTCTGACCCAACAACACCTCATTAATAACCTCTGGTGTAATAGTGGAGCAAAATAAAAGATTGGATTTGAATACACTTGACATGTGCTCGTCATCATCATCATCTTTAATGGCACTTCTATGCGACTGCATTGGTAAGAACAACGTGTCCCAACACTTCATTGAGTGAAACAAAGCATATCCATTAGTGGGCCTTTTCTTTATTGATCGATTAACTGCTCAGCTAAACATTCCGCTCGTGCAATTCATCACGGAGGGAGACGTAAGTCATGCTGCTGAGATTCAGGGCCAGATGGGATCTGGCAATGTAATTGAGATTAAACGGGTGGGCCGGGTGGCTGGAACAGGGGGGTGGAGACCCATCGCCGGGGAAGAGATGTATGGCTACCATCCACACGGTGTGTTCGGAGTCACAGGTAAGAAACTCCACCGAAGAAGATGCTGAAGTATTTGTTGAGGACGTGACGGTTCGGAGACGACAGGAGGGTCGTGGGTTCAGACGTCAGTTCGTGAAGAAGCGCTCGACAGTAATTGGTGGTTAAAATCCGTTTATGATCCAGGAACCTCATGTATATATGGAACCTCATGTATATATGGAACCTCATGTATATATGGAACCCCTGCTCTCACAAATCATCGTCTGATCATGTGTTAGGAAGGATCGACTCTGGACTGTGTAACATTAAACTGATACACCATTATTTATTTACACCGCGTCGGCTCAAAACTACACATTCGTTTCTGATTCCAATATGGCTTCAAATCTCCTGCACACTCAGACACAAGAAGTTACACAAAAATGAAACATAGTCAGGTTGAAGGTAATCTTTACATTTAGTTATTTCATTTGTTAAATAGTTGTATTTTTGTGATGAGACAAACTTTTAACCACTTAAATATCGTAATGTTTTTTCTTGTTACCGAATCGATATTCAACAGCACTGTATCATTTTCATTAACAACTACTTATTGTACTTTGTCTCTTTTAAATTAAAAATATAGATCATTTGTTTGAATTCAGTTGATGTTAAGCCTGTAACTATGTTGTGTTTACTATGCTCTGTTTTAATGCAACTACATTCTTAGAAAAATATATCTCCTTCAGTATCACAGTATATTGCAATACATCGTATCAACAGATTTATGACGATAAATAAAATAACAATGTAAGTATGAAGGAAATATTCTGTTCAAATAATAAATGGTTTCTCTGCTACTTTTCAACCTCAAAACATCTCGTCTGCGCAGATGAAAATAGTTTGATTTTAGTGTATTTGATTGATGTACATTAAACAAAAATGATGACGACTCAAAGTGTACGATTGTGTTGGACTTTACTGAACCAGACGAGATCGACAGGAATAAACAAAACATGTTCAACTTGACAAAAACCTGCCCTGGAGCAAGAACATCTGACTGAAGGTCAAATATAATTGTCTTTCTTCCAGTTTCTAGTGGAGTCTGCAGCTCTACTGGAGACAAATGTTACCTTTTCAAGACATTTGTAAATTTGCTTCGCAACATATAAAGCTGGAGGATTTATCGACTGCTCCGACTTTAGTGCACACACCGGTCATAAACTCCATCTGTTCAAATGTAAACATTCAATCTGGAGGGCGAGGAGGAGGACGAGGACGGAGCGGACGGCGCTCCCGTACGGTATAAATGTGCGGCGATGAGCGCGACTAATTAAAGCGATTCTTCAGTGGAGCCTCAGGAAGCCTCGCAAATTAATGAGACTCAGAAAAGAGACATCAGTCCAAAGTTTGGAGGCTCAGAGGTTCCACTGACACTTTGCTGTGTTGCCGCGAGCGAGAGGAGAAACTACGTCGAACTAATGCAGGCCCGGATTCATGAAAATTCATAACCTCAGAGCCGCCGCCGCAGTATATTACAGTATCAGTATTTGCATGAAACGTCAATGTTTATTAATAAAGCCGCGATCAAGTCGTCCATCATCGGCCCGACAAGCCGTTGTTGCAGAACTCGGTGCTAATCGCAGGCGTCATGTGAGGCGGAGACAGAAGCTTCTCCACTAACACCAGGTGAGTTGCTTATTTAGAAAAACTCACGTTTACCTGCAAGAGTTCAGTGAACAAAAATATGTACATCAGTGCCAACAATATTGAATTGAACATTTTTGATGTTAAAACTTTGAATTGATTTGTTGACATTTAGTAAAAGCATTTATTTATTATTTTATGAATTCACTGAATTAATAATAATGTTTATATTGAAGGTTTGAGATGAATATCGTAATTTTAAGACTTTATTTTTGACACATTGTTTAACATTCTAAAAAGGTATTTTTTTTCCTAATTCTATTTTTATTCCAACACTTTTTAATTCAATATAAAAATGTTGGTATAATACAGTCACCAGACAACAGCAACAGAGCACCGAGCTACTGATCAAACTTTCAGCCAATCAGGCGACAATAGGACGCAGGAGCAACAGCGCTTCAGTACATCATGGTTGAAGGTATTGTCTGGTGGAACCACTCTTTTAAATATTCAATTCAAAAGTCTTTGAATTAAAATATATATATAAATATATATATAAAATATATATTTTTAGACAATATTAAGATGTTCTCATTCAATGATATACAAAAAAAATTAGAACATTCAATTCATTCAACTTCCTGATGACAATGTGTTTATAGAAGTACATCAAAGTATTAGTGAAGTACATCACAGTATTAGTGAAGTACATCACAAAGTACATCAAAGTATTAGTGAAGTACATCACAGTATTAGTGAAGTACATCAAAGTATTAGTGAAGTACATCAAAGTATTAGTGAAGTACATCAAAGTATTAGTGAAGTACATCAAAGTATTAGTGAAGTACATCACAGTATTAGTGAAGTACATCACAGTATTAGTGAAGTACATCACAGTATTAGTGAAGTACATCACAGTATTAGTGAAGTACATCAAAGTATTAGTGAAGTACATCACAGTATTAGTGAAGTACATCACAGTATTAGTGAAGTACATCACAGTATTAGTGAAGTACATCACAGTATTAGTGAAGTAGATCACAGTATTAGTGAAGTACATCACAGTATTAGTGAAGTACATCACAGTATTAGTGAAGTACATCACAGTATTAGTGAAGTACATCAAAGTATTAGTGAAGTACATCAAAGTATTAGTGAGACACAAACGTGTTGAGTCTGGGAGGTCGAAGGGACAGAAATAGGAGGTGCTATCGAAGGAGGTAGTGAAGGATTTAAAGCAGACAAGGTTAGCAGCAAGAATACACAAGTGGGAGCAGGAGACCACTTTATTTGGAGCTACTAAATATAGCCTGGCAAATGGTGGCAGGAGCGAGCTGGCCTGACGCTGCTCTGTCCTTTTCCTGGACCTCTGGAATCAATAGCCAGGGATCCGGAGCGAGGCTTCCCTTGCTTAGAGCCAACAGTTGTCGGGGGGGCGGAGGGTTGGACCAGAAGTGAAGTAGACAGGAGACACTGAACTATTTTTTGCACTGCTTGACTAAATATGGTCAGGAGGTGGTGAGACAAGACACAAGCCCAGCAACAGGGACATGCTTCGCATGCTTGACTTCCCACAAAGTGCTCGACGCTCCACGGAAGACGCAGGACGAGGACGACTCTGGTGCTCAAACAATGACTTTATCAAAGCGATCCACGCAAGAGTCACAGCTTCCAGATGAATCTTCAAATCTTCACAGCTTATGAAGAAGAAGCCAAACACGTACTGATGACGCATCAGAAAGAACCAGGAACACAATAATGCTAACTTGTTTAGCTATCGTTAGCATGACAACTGTCAACACTTTACATTAACCTTTACTTACTAACAGTACGTAAATATTATTCCAAAAACGTATTTTCTGTCAACAAATGCAGGACCATATTTTGTTAGGCCCGAGCACAGACCCTCACAGGCACCATGATAGCTCACACCTCTGCCAAGGACCTCATTTCAAGACTTCAACGAATCATTCAAATCACCGTCACTTATGCAAGAATTACACTGACTCGCGCTTAAAGATTAGGTTTCTCAGTGTATTCATGACCATTTAACAATATATTAAATATATATTAAAATATATTAAAGGAAAACATTGATAGACCTAAAAATCGAGATATATTCTCCATGATAACATATCGATATTCAACAGACTTGTTAACATTTTTGTGACATTTCAAATGATATATCATTTTTAAACATAATTCTTGTAGGATATAAACTTCAATATTGTGTGTATAAAATAAAATAAATGTAATTATTTTATTTATAATGAACATGCAACCATTCACTGCGTGTGTTCATTTTTGTATTACATTTTAACTTCCAGCCTCTAGATGGCAGCAGTCGGTACGTCCTGCGCAGCTAAAGGAAGAATGATGACTTAGGATGAGAGGATACAGTGAGTCCAGCAGCTTTTAAAGCTGATGTTTGGATATATTTTGGTTTGAAAACAAATGAAAGTAGTTACGACTTCATCAAGAGTCATGTGGTCTGTAAATACTACAACACCAGAGTCAAGTACTGGACAATACTACACATATATACTTGTTACTACACTATCACAACACCAGAGTCAAGTACTGGACAATACTACACATATATATTTGTTACTACACTATCACAACACCAGGGTCAAGTACTGGACAATATTACACATATATATTTGTTACTACACTATCACAACACCAGAGTCAAGTACTGGACAATACTACACATATATACTTGTTACTACACTATCACAACACCAGGGTCAAGTACTGGACAATATTACACATATATATTTGTTACTACACTATCACAACACCAGAGTCAAGTACTGGACAATACTACACATATATACTTGTTACTACACTATCACAACACCAGAGTCAAGTACTGGACAATACTACACATATATACTTGTTACTATACTATCACAACACCAGGGTCAAGTACTGGACAATACTACACATATATACTTGTTACTACACTATCACAACACCAGAGTCAAGTACTGGACAATACTACACATATACACTTGTTACTACACTATCACAACACCAGAGTCAAGTACTGGACAATACTACATATACATACTTGTTACTACATTATCACAACACCAGAGTCAAGAACTGGACAATACTATACATATATACTTGTTACTACACTATCACAACACCAGAGTCAAGTACTGGACAATACTACACATATATACTTGTTACTACACTATCACAACACCAGAGTCAAGTACTGGACAATACTACACATATATACTTGTTACTACACTATCACAACACCAGAGTCAAGTACTGGACAATACTTCACATATATATTTGTTACTACACTATCACAACACCAGGGTCAAGTACTGGACAATATTACACATATATATTTGTTACTACACTATCACAACACCAGAGTCAAGTACTGGACAATACTACACATATATACTTGTTACTACACTATCACAACACCAGGGTCAAGTACTGGACAATACTACACATATATACTTGTTACTACACTATCACAACACCAGAGTAAAGTACTGGACAATACTACACATATATACTTGTTACTACACTATCACAACACCAGAGTCAAGCACTGGACAATACTACACATATATACTTGTTACTACACTATCACAACACCAGAGTCAAGTACTGGACAATACTACACATATATACTTATAACTACACTATCACAACACCAGAGTCAAGTACTGGACAATACTACACATATATACTTGTTACTACACTATCACAACACCAGAGTCAAGTACTGGACAATACTACACATATATACTTGTTACTACACTATCACAACACCAGGGTCAAGTACTGGACAATACTACACATATATACTTGTTACTACACTATCACAACACCAGAGTCAAGTACTGGACAATACTACACATATATACTTGTTACTACACTATCACAACACCAGGGTCAAGTACTGGACAATACTACACATATATACTTGTTACTACACTATCACAACACCAGAGTCAAGTACTGGACAATACTACACATACTGTATATACTTGTTACTACACTATCACAACACCAGAGTCAAGTACTGGACAATACTACACATATATACTTGTTACTACACTATCACAACACCAGAGTCAAGTACTGGACAATACTACACATATATACTTATTACTACACTATCACAACACCAGAGTCAAGTACTGGACAATACTACACATATATACTTGTTACTACACTATCACAACACCAGAGTCAAGTACTGGACAATACTACACATATATACTTGTTACTACACTATCACAACACCAGAGTCAAGTACTGGACAATACTACACATATATACTTGTTACTACACTATCACAACACCAGAGTCAAGTACTGGACAATACTACACATATATACTTGTTACTACACTATCACAACACCAGAGTCAAGTACTGGACAATACTACACATATATACTTGTTACTACACTATCAAAACACCAGAGTCAAGTACTGGACAATACTACACATACATAGAGTTACTACACCATAACTATATATGGTATCCTTGTATCGTGATACCTTTCAACACATTCTTATGACTATGACTTGTATTCTGGTTTGAACTGTGCTTCACTCTTTGTTAGCAGGAGTTAAGCTACAGTATTGTTCTGATGAAGACACCGGACAGAATGATAAACGCTATCAAAGACAAGTGCTGTCCTGCTCCTCACATGAACCCTCTTGCTCGACACTTCCTACTTTTGTCTCGCTCCGAGGAGACGTTCTCGCTCCTTCTCTTTATTAGTATTCAGATGCTGAACACGCCAGTAAACTCTCCTGTCAAAGCTGCAGCAGAAAGTTCCACTGATTAATAAGAGCAGGTTTGAGGAGTCACTTGTGAAGGAGGGAGGAAGAGTTCTCCTCCGACCAGGAGATCCTGGAGCACTGCGGCGTCTTCCTCCCTCTCCTCCTCCTTAGCGAGAGCATCCAGGAGGAACCACTTTTGTTTGTGGAGCGCCGGCGCCGGAGCATCCATGCCGGCTCCTGCCTCCTCCCCCTCCGAAGCCTCCGACCGTCGCCCTCCCTCCTCCCTCCATCACAGGAGCTGATTCAGCGAGTCAGCCGAGCACCGCACACACCACGGCTGCAGCAGCTGGAGCTCTCTAGGTCATTACGACTCTCCTCACTACGGGAAGAGGAGGAGAGGCAGCGGCCAAAAAAGAGGAGGAGCGACACGGATAATAAACCGATCCGACAGGTAATATATGCCCTTTTTTTTTCTGTGGAAAGAGTTGCCCGGACCGTCTGTCCCGTCGCTCCTCGGATGCCATCAGTTACCTCGTGGTCTGAGTCGCAGTGGGCAGGGGGAGCGGAATGTTCCGCAGCTGCAATGGGACACAACTTATCTCCTTCCTCCTCATGTCCGAGATTGAGAAGTAGAACTATGGAAACGGAAGATGTTGGAGGACGACGAGTTGGTCTGCGGAGGACTTTGTGGATTTTAGGTTTTTTTCCTCCACCTGCCCCTGCACCTCCTCCTCCCCCCCCCACACTCCATCTCTCACATCTTGTTCTTTACCCTTCACTCTCCTCCTCTGTTGCTGGCTGGACATGCTGCAGCAGCAGATCCTTCTGGCTCATTAGACATCACGGATGCAGTCCTGCCATCCATCCCACGACACACTCGTCAAGTTGAAAACTGCCGACGCCACCGTCCGTCCTGCTCGGCCGACGCCGGCCCGTTCCGACGCGTCGGCCGAGGATCCTGGGAACGCTGGCAGCTCTTTTTTGGGGGCTTTTTCCAAAGTATTAATGGGAGTTCTCTGCCGGTCTTAGGAGGTAAGTTTGAGAAGGTGTCGCATCATCCATGTGAGGGGCAGCAACTGTGCTGCAGGACCACGAGAAAGTTAGGAGGCGTGAGGCGACGAGATGTCAGGACTCAGGTTAGTAACCCACAGTTTGTGGACCTGCGCCTCAAACCCCACAGTGCTGCAGTGCTATCACCCAAACCAGATGAGACAGAAGTACCAGGAGGCTAATTCACTTCACAGCTCGCCCCCATCCTGCTGTGATGAAGGCACTTTCTTTCCTCCGTTCGCTCTCAGGTGACATTTCCTGAGCAGGACGTCACACCCACGGACCGCCGCCCCGAGACCCCTTTACGGCTTTATTGATATTCAGAACCTCCCGAGGCCTTCTTAGCTAACTAAACCCGATCCTCACGTGTCACCCGTCGCCCCGGCCGACACTTCTAGTCGAGCGCCGAGACGACTTGTGGAATGTGTTGCTCCGGAGACAGGATTCATTAGAGAAGAACCTGAACAATCCTCACAGGCCTGCAAACAGTCATTGATCTGATCCTTTACAGCAGAGGATTGAACACAGAAAGTTAGGCACAAACTAGTCGACGAGGACACACACACACACACACACACACACACACACACACGGGTCGTACAACCGCAACCAATCCACAAGTGCTGAGTGGGCATTAGCGCCTTCATGTGACCTATGGCCTGCCTCTACGCCTAAAGCCTAAATCCTGTTCACAATAGTTTCCTGTTCCATTTGGATCGCTCTGGTTTTCAAACCTCAGCAGGCCGGGCGACACACGAGGTGAGAGGGGGGTCCACACGGGTACAAGTAAGGGGTGTAAAAAGGACAGACGTCACACAGAGAGGGGGGGGCAGGAGGAAGAGACTAAAAAAGAAGTGGGAGGGGAGAAGTTGAAATGTTAAGTATGTCAGTGTGGCCATTGAGACGCTGGTGCAGCCCTGGATGTGACGCTCATATAAGAAAAGGTGCTCACCACTGCGCCGCACTTCCACCGAGGATCAAACACTCGCATGTTTCTTCTTTTTATCATCAACCCTGACATTTTTCCCAGAGGACGACCAGGACCGTGTTTCTCCGCTTCGTCCAGGAGTTTTTTTCTACAGGACAATGGAGGTCACGGCTACGGTATGGACTCAAGAAGTTGTGCTACTTTCAGGGGCGGGGATGTGGACTCGCGGCTCGGCCTTACATGGACACTAAAGGAAGGAGTGTTGAACTGAATTTACACTCAAAGTCACCTTACAGCGCAGACTACCATACTTGGGAGAGAGACAGGAGGAGATAACTCACGTCCTCCTGCTGCTCGACAAAAGGTGAGAGAACGACGCGTCCATGACTCGCTCCTTAAGAGAACATACTTCTTTATGTACCCATATGAACATATGATAGCTATGGAATGTAAAGAAGTATGTATTCTTGGTGAAGTGCTCACGTCCATGAGAGATGTCTCTGGTGTTTGTTTGTGGAAGTGTTAAGAATGTGTGTGTGTAGATAAGAAGGTGAGGGGAAACGGTGTGAAGCCTCTTAGGTTCTATACTGTCTCTGGGCAGCATCACTGCAGCAGTCACTGCTGGAGGAACTCCTTCACGGACCTTTCAGAACCAATAAAAACCTCTCGTTTGTTGGGATGATGTAGAAGTTGAGGATATGTTCAGGATCAAACCAACTACATTATAGATGTAAACTAGTGACGTCAGCGAGTAAACAGTCGCTCTTTTCAGTATTCTTTCATTTTACTGCATTACAGCTCTTGAACTCCAGCCAACAGCAACTTAGCACCAACTCCAGCTCGCAGTGGTCGTGCGTCGCTAATACTCGGCTCCTTCCATCAGGCTGGTTGGTTGAATGACACAAGCGTGAGCAGGTACAGGCCGTGGGTTCATCACGGTCCGGTCTTCATGTGGTCCACATGAACCTGCCGCTCCCCCTCCCTCTGATTCCTCTGCTCATTGTTCACGTTTGCTACGCTCGCCAAAAGCTTTGCAGTGCGGCACGGCGCTCAGATTAGACCATCGAAAAGTGACAATGCAGGATCAGGGTCAGCTCTGGCCCGTCAGCTGATTCCAATTGTCGACCGCTTTAAACAAATACAGGCAGCAGAACATAGAAGGGGGCGCCGGGGCAACAGAGCGAGGGGGCAGCAGAGCGGGGGGCGGCGAGGGACCCCGAACTCACCGCCAGGCCTCGCTCGTCCACTTCTTACCATATCTTTATTTGAATAAACAGCTCTTTTCTGCACGGATCCAAAAATAATCGGAATAGTTCCCTGACACCAGACTCCAGACGTAACATTTTTAATATAAATCGGTCGCTTGTTTAGGGGTCACGTTCTGAAACCCCCCGCACTAGACAAAATACACAAAGTATTTAAGTAAGTATTGTTTAGTTTAAAAACAGTTATCAGAACTTGTAACCAACATTGCATATAAGCTGCCATCCCTCTCAACAACCCTCTCAGTAACAGCTCCCAGAATACTTTGCCGCCCAGCCACCAGTAACAGCTGTCGATGACCTACAGCAAAATAGAATTTTAATAAAGTAAAGTAGCGAACAATCAGCCCTCACTCAATTGAGGAGTGAGTGTTTTCTTGGCACCATAAGCACGGTCGGTGGATGTGTAGAAGTTTGGTGTTCAAATGAATGAGCAGTTTTGTCGTTCCTGACTGCAAAGTCGTACTTTATATTTCAATATGCAGTAGAAAGAATATCTGAGAGACCTTGGAAGCTGAACCTCTCAACGGCGAGCGACCTCTCCATGTAGAGCGATGACATCATAAACACCTGTGTGCCACTCGGTTGCCATTTTTCGTCACACCTGTTGGTTTCTATTTCGGCCGACACGTCTCCGGCCCTCGTGGCTCGCAGGACTGCACAGGCAGCAATATGTGACTCTGCGAGGCCTTTAATAGCAGTGACCTGCTGTCTGAGTGACAAACGCAGCAGATGCTGACATTATCAAATGCTCCGAGCCTGTCGTCCCCTCCGTCGCTTCTGCCCCGTTATGGCCCTCAGATGAGGTGAGCAGCCGGAGCGCCTGACGGCCTGCCAGTGTGTTTGTGTGTCACTGAGCACTAATGTGTGGTGTGTATGTTGCAAATAGAACTGCTGCCTCTGGTGTGACATATCAGGACGACCCTATGTTGACCTGCATCGACGAGCGGATCCCAGGATCCTTCAGCTGTCGCCGGACACTTGAAGACGCCGAGGCCAAAATAGATGTTAAAATAACTCATTAGATTCATACTTCAGCAGGTCTTCTAACAACAGGCTCGACCATATTAAGTGACGCGTGAAACAATCCCTGATAGAACTACTGGATTCAAATGTTTTAGTGTTTTATAAGCAAGAAAAACGGATATTAAGAAACCTCTTATGTAGCATGAGAGGAAAATAATCCTTAATATTCTTAACCATCGTTTCCACCTCTGCTTCTTTGACACCATAATATCCATGCAGTGAAGAATTAAATGCTGAGACGAATCTTAAAACAAAGGTATATTTCTGCTCCGAACAGAGCTTGTTTAAAACCAGTCCATTGAAGGAACTTAATGAAAGAGATTAAGAGTAGTTACGATAACTTATCCCAGATCAATGCTAACCGTGGCTGAAGAATATTTTTCTTTACCAACAGGACGGATTTAAGTAAAAGCGTTAAAGTGTGCGGTGAAGCCCCGAAGAGAAATTAAACAGCCGCTCCCCAGTTAGCGCTTAAACACTAGACCCTCCGCTACAAATCTGTCTCCGGGACTTAAATGACTGCTTGAAATTAATGTTGTGACTTCCCGCCCGAGAGTGCTGCTGGGAGTGCGGCGAGAGCTCTTGTTTATGTGGTCGTGCCACCGGATTTGTCTGCCGGCCGTCTCGGTGACCAGAGTGGCGGCGCGCTCGCGGCCCGGCCCATCTGTCAAAGCATGTAATTGCTTCATGACTCCGGGACATTTGACTCAAGTGCACTAGCACAGATTATTATTATCCTTTTCTCCAGGCGCACATTTTCTCACTCTCTAGGAGGGACAATGCATAGCTTACAATAAAATAGAGACGTGGCCGGGAAGGCAAGTGGTTTGCCTGGAAGGTGGCGACGGAGGAAGTCTGGTAATTCATCCATTAGTGGGGGGGGTTGGACCTGTGAATGGACCTGTGTGGACTCTGAAGACGAGACATGCCTCCAATGTTTTCAATAAACTTGACTCTTCTTCGCAGGCTCTTCAGCAGGTAGCGCCAGAGAAGGTGATTCCCACAATGCTTTGCTAAAGCTGGTAAAATGGAACCAAATCACCTCTTGAATGGATTTGGTCCCCTTCAACCAGCTGTAGCTATGCTTTGATGACTGCAGGAACACATCTGCGCCGCCTTTACATTAGCGAGTGACTCGTACTCGGGTGATTGTCACGTGACTGTCTTGAGTTAATAAATCTACTTTCTTCTTGAACCATCTCGTCTCTCTGTGACTGAACGCGTGGCCAGAGACGTTATCTTCCGACCACACCGTGGCTTCAAGACTAGCAGGTGAGCTCGTCCAGGAGCGAGAAGACCACGTCACGACGACAGAAGGGTTGGCAGGTCCGCTTGACCGAAGGAGAACCAGACTCTCTCAAGCCAGTAAGTGTTGCTTAAACCGTGGTCAATTTTCCAAGAGTAAATATTAAAGACTCCTTTTTTAAATTAAACCGTGTTTGATTACATAACTTCCTACCTTTTTAATGAAGCCGTTTCTTTTACTCATTTGCATTTTAATTTATATTCATTTGCAAAGTATTTATTTTGAAGCAGGGAAGAACAAAAGCAGGATTTTATTTAACGTGTTCTAAACACCTACATATTGTTTGAAGGAATGTTTAATGTTGAGAATATTCAATTATACTGTGATTATAACTGTAACCGTGACACAAAATATCCATTAGGTAGCATCACTATGTTTGTATGGAGGTGTGATGGTTCTGTCTGGACGTCTTCATGGATATTTGAGCAGGTTCTCCAGGAGACACCTCAGAGCAGGTTCTCCAGGAGACACCTCTGAGCAGGTTCTCCAGGAGACACCTCTGAGCAGGTTCTCCAGGAGACACCTCTGAGCAGGTTCTCCAGGAGACACCTCTGAGCAGGTTCTCCAGGAGACACCTCTGAGCAGGTTCTCCAGGAGACACCTCTGAGCAGGTTCTCCAGGAGACACCTCAGAGCAGGTTCTCCAGGAGACACCTCCGAGCAGGTTCTCCAGGAGACACCTCTGAGCAGGTTCTCCAGGAGACACCTCTGAGCAGGTTCTCCAGGAGACACCTCTGAGCAGGTTCTCCAGGAGACACCTCTGAGCAGGTTCTCCAGGAGACACCTCTGAGCAGGTTCTCCAGGAGACACCTCTGAGCAGGTTCTCCAGGAGACACCTCTGAGCAGGTTCTCCAGGAGACACCTCTGAGCAGGTTCTCCAGGAGACACCTCAGAGCAGGTTCTCCAGGAGACACCTCTGAGCAGGTTCTCCAGGAGACACCTCTGAGCAGGTTCTCCAGGAGACACCTCTGAGCAGGTTCTCCAGGAGACACCTCCGAGCAGGTTCTCCAGGAGACACCTCTGAGCAGGTTCTCCAGGAGACACCTCCGAGCAGGTTCTCCAGGAGACACCTCTGAGCAGGTTCTCCAGGAGACACCTCAGAGCAGGAGAGCAGCAGCTACACAACAACAAAAGCTGCTTTAAGAGGCTCTTTTGCCAGAGAAAAACAAGTCAGGATCTCCTGGAAAAGTTTACACAACGTTGTCTTCCTATTTCTCACAAGAGTGAATAAAATAATGTGCTTGAACTGATCTTTACATGAAGAAAATAAAATATGAGGGATTTTTTCGATCAGAGGTGCCTAAACCTTAAAAAGGTTTAATTTAAAGACTTTTAAATTACAATTATGAATTAAAAGTATGAGCAACTCGACAATCAACCACATTTAAAAACATACATCATTCATTATTTTTTGTTGCAAGCATGATTTAATTATTTATGACACATTTCGTGGTAAATTAATGTTGGTTTTAGATTAATTCTCATTGATCACTATCATGTGTTGAGTCAATTTGACATTTTAATGCCAATTAAGTCCTTATTTTTAGATTAGATTTTTATTTAGTTTAAGGATCTGAAGGAATCCTGTTCATGATCATCTTGAAAGTGATAAAACATTCAACATTTCATTTAAAACTCACTTCAAACTCAGCATTTTCAAAATCACAAACGCTTTTAAATGAATTTTTCATTTTGTTAAAGCTCAATAATAACATATTTACATACCATCATCATTCATGCTCCTGTGTTTACCAGAATATACAATGTGTGTGTGACTGTACAACTCCAGCCTCACACACTCACACTCTCTGGTGTGTGTGTGTGTGTGTGTGGGTGTGATCGTGACGCGAGGACAAGCTGTGTTTGATGAGAAGCAGATAATATTCACGGCAGCATCTAAACACAGAGATGACAGCAGCGTCGCAGTCACACACTCTGACACACACTCTGACACACACTCTGACACACACTCTGACACACACTCTGACACACATTCCAACACGGCCACTGACGCCAGATAACACCCGAACCGACGCCGTCACTACGCCCGACGAGCGTGGAGAGAAAGGTGTTGTTAAACGCCGAGGCGATGAAGCCACTTACCATCTCACTTACATTCAACTATTCAATCCACGCCTCACTTCTTCCAACAGAGAACCTTATTAGATCATAATGTTCAGCAATTCAAAGCCCAGCGTGAGAGTCTAAAGAGCAGCAGTCCTCAGGTGATTTCACACTCGCCGTACCTGCACGACACCGGAGTTATGAGCGAGCGAGAGCCAGCAGCAGAACACAAGACGACACATTTAAGAGGACGGAGCGCCACGGCTTGTTTATGAGTCACCAGATATTGATGGTATTGTTTACAGTATCGTAGCAGCCACTGGCCTCAGCGGCCCCGGGAGAGACACGGATCCGTCCTCCAAACTGTGGCCTCAGAGTTATTATTCTCAGTTACGTCAGCACGTTTACTAGTGATGCTGAAGTTTAACAACCGACCCTCGCTTATGACGGAACACATGAGAAACAAGGTCTGCTAACTATGATACAAGTTATTATCCATATGAAAACACTCGTTAAGAATGAATACTTTCTCTCCAGGGTCAAATTATTGAATTATAAGTTTAAATTCGACGACACTGGACCATCTTCCAGTTCCTCTCGCCACATGAACCTTTCATTTCTTCTACGACAGCTGGTTCCAGAGCCTCGGAGCAGGTCCAGGGCTCACAGGAAGTCCTCTCCAGGACCGTGGTGCTGGTTCTGACCGAGGGACGGCGTTAGCTTTAATTGAGCTACATCTCCTCACATCCATTATGCAGCAACACTTATGCTGGACGCCACGAGGAGCCGTGGAGCGAATAAACTGCTTAAACATCTGCGGAGACGTCTTCATTCATCTTGTTGACTTATTAACTTCTTATAGAATTATCATTTCCGGGAAATGGATTGGACGCAAAAGTGGATTAATTTGTTTGAATCTTGAATCAGGTCCAAGTACTTATTATGGATAGAAAAGTACAGACGTGTATATTCATCAGGCAGCAGGAGAGGCGAGGATCCAGGATGAATGTACGACTTTCTACCTCTAACTCCGTTGATGAATTGATTCAAACCCAAAAGAGACGACGGATGAGAACCTGTTCCACCTCAGTGGTGTAGCGAAGGTCCAAGCAGGAGCTCCAGCACCTCCGACCTTGACTCCATTCGTCCTCGTGCCAAAGGACTACATGCCAGGGAAAGGGAAAACACCAGTGCTGTGTCTCAAATCACATACTAGCGTACTCAAAGTTAGTATTTTTAGTGCATAAGTGCCTCTCAATTCTTAGTATGTAAATGTAGTTAGTGCTCCATACACACTAAATTGTCACTAAAACGCCCACAAAACTGAGTATGGATCGATGGACACTTTCTACACTAAACAGCTCCATCTTAGTGACGTTGTAAATGGAAGTTACGTCATATATATATTCATATATATTCATATACTTACAGGTGGATTTTCAGCAGCAGTAGAAGGATAAACACGTCTTCGCTGCTGATATCAGCTTAAATATCTTGTGAATATTTCGATTCTCATATTTTTTCTTTATTTCTTCTTCCAAACTTGCAAAACTCGCAAGGTGTCGCTAGTGTTCCTACAGCTGGTTGAAACCATCCTTAAATAGAAGTAGAAGAAGAAGCTGTCGCGTCATTTCCTGTTAGTGTGTAGCAGCAGAGTTTGATTTGAGACATACTATCTGTGGAGGATTAGTTACTAGTTAGTACACTATCCTGATGCATACTTACTTCTAGTATACTAAGAGAAGTATGTTTGAGACATACTATCTGTGGAGGATTAGTTACTAGTTAGTACGTACACTATCCTGATGCATACTAACTTCTAGTATACTAAGAGAAGTATGCGATTTGAGACATACTATCTGTGGAGGATTAGTTACTAGTTAGTACGTACACTATCCTGATGCATACTAACTTCTAGTATACTAAGAGAAGTATGGATTTGAGACATACTATCTGTGGAGGATTAGTTACTAGTTAGTACGTACACTATCCTGATGATACTAACTTCTAGTATACTAAGAGAAGTATGTTTGAGACATACTATCTGTGGAGGATTAGTTACTAGTTAGTACGTACACTATCCTGAGGCATACTTACTTCTAGTATACTAAGAGAAGTATGCGATTTGAGACATACTATCTGTGGAGGATTAGTTACTAGTTAGTACGTACACTATCCTGATGATACTAACTTCTAGTATACTAAGAGAAGTATGTTTGAGACATACTATCTGTGGAGGATTAGTTACTAGTTAGTACGTACACATCCTGATGCATACTTACTTCTAGTATACTAAGAGAAGTATGTTTGAGACATACTATCTGTGGAGGATTAGTTACTAGTTAGTACGTACACTATCCTGATGCATACTAACTTCTAGTATACTAAGAGAAGTATGTTTGAGACATACTATCTGTGGAGGATTAGTTACTAGTTAGTACGTACACTATCCTGATGATACTAACTTCTAGTATACTAAGAGAAGTATGTTTGAGACATACTATCTGTGGAGGATTAGTTACTAGTTAGTACGTACACTATCCTGATGCATACTAACTTCTAGTATACTAAGAGAAGTATGTTTGAGACATACTATCTGTGGAGGATTAGTTACTAGTTAGTACGTACACTATCCTGATGCATACTTACTTCTAGTATACTAAGAGAAGTATGTTTGAGACATACTATCTGTGGAGGATTAGTTACTAGTTAGTACGTACACTATCCTGATGCATACTTACTTCTAGTATACTAAGAGAAGTATGTTTGAGACATACTATCTGTGGAGGATTAGTTACTAGTTAGTACGTACACTATCCTGATGCATACTTACTTCTAGTATACTAAGAGAAGTATGTTTTGAGACATACTATCTGTGGAGGATTAGTTACTAGTTAGTACGTACACTATCCTGATGCATACTTACTTCTAGTATACTAAGAGAAGTATATGATTTGAGACATACTATCTGTGGAGGATTAGTTACTAGTTAGTACGTACACTATCCTGATGCATACTTACTTCTAGTATACTAAGAGAAGTATGTTTGAGACATACTATCTGTGGAGGATTAGTTACTAGTTAGTACGTACACTATCCTGATGCATACTAACTTCTAGTATACTAAGAGAAGTATGTTTGAGACATACTATCTGTGGAGGATTAGTTACTAGTTAGTACGTACACTATCCTGATGCATACTTACTTCTAGTATACTAAGAGAAGTATGCTATTTGAGACATACTATCTGTGGAGGATTAGTTACTAGTTAGTACGTACACTATCCTGATGCATACTTACTTCTAGTATACTAAGAGAAGTATGTTTGAGACATACTATCTGTGGAGGATTAGTTACTAGTTAGTACGTACACTATCCTGATGCATACTAACTTCTAGTATACTAAGAGAAGTATGTTTGAGACATACTATCTGTGGAGGATTAGTTACTAGTTAGTACGTACACTATCCTGATGCATACTTACTTCTAGTATACTAAGAGAAGTATGCGATTTGAGACATACTATCTGTGGAGGATTAGTTACTAGTTAGTACGTACACTATCCTGATGCATACTAACTTCTAGTATACTAAGAGAAGTATGTTTGAGACATACTATCTGTGGAGGATTAGTTACTAGTTAGTACGTACACTATCCTGATGCATACTTACTTCTAGTATACTAAGAGAAGTATGTGATTTGAGACATACTATCTGTGGAGGATTAGTTACTAGTTAGTACGTACACTATCCTGATGCATACTTACTTCTAGTATACTAAGAGAAGTATATGATTTGAGCCACAGCACAGGCTCGTGCACCAACAACTCAATTTCTGCACGGATGAGAACTTTTCTAGAAACGGCAGCGAATATACAGTGGAGTCGACGTCGACCTGCACGACTGCCCGTCGTCCAACACTCTCTGCAGGACATCTTCTATCTTCTATACGCTCCTGGTTGGACGACGAGAATAACGCAGCCGACGTAAGGCAGTGAAAACCTGCGGGAGACGGAAATAGCTCGGGCCAAGGACGAGCTGCTGCTCATGGACCAGTTGCTCCTGCGGGCCTCGGGGTCGGAGCACGACGACCGGCAACAACAACGTTTCATAAAAACAACAACAACTGAACTTCAAGGGCTATTAGTTACAGCGACTAAAGACGTTTACATTGAGCAGCTGCTCTGGAAGCCGCAGAGGAAGCTGGAAGACTTTAGTGAGACGCCATATGTCGAGGGACGGGTGTCGATCGAGACGCCGACAGCGTTAGAACAGAACTCATGTCACATTTAAGATGTAACTCCTGACTGATGTTAAAGAACACAGAGCTTTGATAAAAACATCTATAAAGACTTCGAGGTGTAAGAATATATGGACATATATATTGAGATTTTCCTTTTCATTATACAGCACCACCTAAATCTTTATGGCTTAATAATCAAATGTTATCATAGTTCTTATGTATTTAAATAAAGTGTGTTTAAAATGCAATCATTGTTCTGTCATTTTAATTGACAATATTCACAGTTTGTATATAGTTGTTTTTTAACTTTAAAACAATGTTTTAAATACATTGTATTTGTCCCTCTGAATGTATTATTTTTAACAAAAATCTAATTTATAAAATTTCGATTGTAACGAAAAATATAAACAAAAGCATATTTCTTTTTTATATTTAAATAATTAATGAGTTTTAATTTTTATTATTAATTAAATATAGTTTAGTAAAAATTTAATTTGAATGAGAGGATAATAGCATTTTAAGTGATGTTTGAATATTTGGTTTGAAAAAAATAGTATTAACTTATAAAGTATGTGTTTAAAATGTACTGGACAATACTACACATATATACTTGTTACTACACTATCACAACACCAGAGTCAAGTACTGGACAATACTACACATATATACTTGTTACTACACTATCACAACACCAGAGTCAAGTACTGGACAATACTACACATATATACTTGTTACTACACTATCACAACACCAGAGTCAAGTACTGGACAATACTACACATATATATATACTTGTTACTACACTATCACAACACCAGAGTCAAGTACTGGACAATACTACACATATATACTTGTTACTACACTATCACAACACCAGAGTCAAGTACTGGACAATACTACACATATATACTTGTTACTACACTATCACAACACCAGAGTCAAGTACTGGACAATACTACACATATATCCTTGTTACTACACTATCACAACACCACAGTCAAGTACTGGACAATACTACACATATATACTTGTTACTACACTATCACAACACCAGAGTCAAGTACTGGACAATACTACACATATATACTTGTTACTACACTATCACAACACCAGAGTCAAGTACTGGACAATACTACACATATATACTTGTTACTACACTATCACAACACCAGAGTCAAGTACTGGACAATACTACACATATATACTTGTTACTACACTATCACAACACCAGAGTCAAGTACTGGACAATACTGCAATATATACTTGTTACTACACTATCACAACACCAGAGTCAAATACTGGACAATACTACACATATATACTTGTTACTATACTACCACTATAGATTGACAATACACACACCAGCTACAACATATAAACAATTAATTTCCGAAATAAAAAAATCTTTACTTATGAAAAAACTGGTATTTTAGATGGTAAAACTCTAAAAATATTAAAAAATAATGACTCAAGTTTGGAAGACATAAACCAGCATGACGGCAGAAGCATGGAGATGATGTTCTGACATCCAAGAAGAAACAAACTCAGTAATACATGTTCTAGTTCCAGGCCAGTAAAGATAATGTGTGTGATGGTACTTATCAAAGTGGTTTAACGCAGCAGAAATATGAAAGTACTTATACGTGGAGGACAAAAGTATTTGGCAGCAGCTGATGCTTCATAACTAAACAGATCAACAATCATGGCTGCAGCATCAAACACAGAGAGAATCCAACAGACTCACAACATGCTGCAGGTGTGGAAGAAGGTCGTACCTGGGGTTCCCTCGCAGGGCGGCGTGATGCAAGGCGTTGAAGCCGTTGTTGTTGGTGATGGTGAAGTCGGCGCCGGCCTCCAGCAGCACCGACAGCATGTCGTCGCGCTTCTTGCTGATGGCGTCGTGTAGGGGCGTGTCTCCCTCGGAGTCCTGCAGGACATCAGGGTTCAGGCGTGAGGTCAGAGGTCGTGAGTCAATATATAGAGACTGAACAGAAAAATGTTATCTATGAAAGTATATCAGTGTGTTCAAAATACTGAAGGATTGAATTTAGTTTTCAAATGTTGTTGTTATTTAAGCATTGATTTTTTTTAATAATTGAGTTAAATTATTTCTATATACTGAGGTTGAATTTATTATTATTTTTTTAAATCAAACATTTGAATATTTTCAGAACAAACGCATCACTTATTTATTTTCTTTCACATAGAGTTTAATATCTGTATTCGAATAATAAAAACAACAATTTTTTAATTCATTTAAATCTAATTTGCAGTCATTTCAATTCAATATAAAAAATGTCGGTAAAATCGTGTCACTAGGCAAAACCAAACTATATATTGAATTTTCAGCCAATCACACGACGGCATAGAAGCACATGATCAAGTCTCTCTGTGCTCTGTTAGTAATGTCTGGTGAAGCCATCAGATCAACATTGTGTCGTGAATTTAAAAACACTATGAATGAAATAAGATTGAATTTTTAAAATGAATTTATTTAATAAATACTAATTCAAACTTTCTTTATAGAAATTATTGAATTCAATTAATCCATAAAAATGGGAGAAAAAAGCTTCAATACATAAATAATTTAACTCGATCAATAGAACAATTAATTAATATTTATCAAAATGTCAATTAAACTATTCAAACCATCAACCTGTGAGAACCTTCAATATTCTCTGGATGGTTTCGACGTGACCTCTCGACTAGTACCTGCAGGCTGGGATGGCAGCCGAACTCCAGCAGGGTCTTGACCACCTGCAGGTGGCCCTTGTTGACGGCGATGTGCAGCGGCGTCTGGCGGCGCTTGTTCCTGGCGTTGAGGTCGGCTCCGCCCCTCTGCAGCACCTCGATGACGGAGCCCTCGTCGCCGAACGCCGCGTGATGAACGGCGCGGTCGCCGTCTTTGTCCTGAAGGAAAGCAAAGCTCCTCAAGACGCCGCCGCGTGAACCACGACCATGAATGATGGATTCCACCGACCTCGGCCTCCAGGTCCACGTTGTGTTTGAGGAGCAGCTTGAGGACGTCCACGTGTCCGTTCTGACTCGCCGCCTGCATGGCCGTGTGTCCAGCACACTGGCCGTTCACCTGGAGGACATCATGAGCTTATGTCAGGAGAAGGTGCTTTCAAACATCTCAACGAGGGTCTGCATGAAGGCCCGTGGACGAGTCTTCAGCAGCTCCAGCATTGAAACATCAATATTCATGGAGGCTCCTCTGGGAGGCTCAAGACGCTGCTCGTCCTGGCAGGAGCTTCTCTTGGACGACATCACTTTAGAGCAAATAATTTCACTGAAAGGCAACAGGGCATGTGGCCAGACTTCAACACTGACACACACACACACACACACACACACACACACACACACACACACACACACACACACACACACACACACACACACAGGCGGACACACAGGCGGGCACACTTGCAGATGCACACACACACTCGCAGATGAACACGCAGGCAGCCAGACACACACACACAGTGACACACACATTTGCAAACACACACACACACACTCGCAGAGACACATGCATTTGCAGACACACACTCGCAGACACACACACACACACGCACACTCACAGAGACACATACATTTGCAGACACACACACACACACACACTCACAGAGACACATGCATTTGCAGACACACACTCGCAGACACACACACGCACGCACACTCACAGAGACACATACATTTGCAGACACACACACACACACACTCACAGAGACACATGCATTTGCAGACACACACTCGCCGACACACACACACACGCACACTCACAGAGACACATACATTTGCAGACACACACTCGCAGACACACACACACACACACACACTCACAGAGACACATGCATTTGCAGACACACACTCGCCGACACACACACACACACACACTCACAGAGACACATACATTTGCAGACACACACACACACGCACACTCACAGAGACACAGACATTTGCAGACACACTCGCAGTCACACACACACACTTGCGTATGCACACACACTCACAGTGACACACATATTTGCAGACACACACACACACTTGCGGATACACACACACACACTCACAGAGAAACATACATTTGCAGACACACACTCGCACTCGCAGACACACACAAACACGCGCACACACACACACACACACACTGACGGACACACTCAGACAAATGCAAACATACACAGAGGGATGCACACACATCAGGCGCACACATACACGCAAAGACACAAAACAATATAGGCACACACAAACATGGATACACACAAAAAAGCTCACACAGACACAACTATAAACGCGCGCACACACACACACACACACACACACACAGACAAACATGTACACACACATTTGCGAACTCACTCACAGAAACAGACACACAAATATGCACACAGAGACACACACTCACAAATGCACACAGAGACAGGGACACACAAACAAAGATAGGCACAAACATGGACGCAAGGACACACAAAACAATTAACGCAAACACAGACACACACTGAAGCTGACACAGACACAACAATAAACACGCACACACACAGACCCAAACTCGTGCACACACACAGACACACACATTCTTGCTACCTGAAAAAGCCAATAACACAAAAGAGACACAACAGGAGTTGTGGTTCTCTCAGAAGAGTTCCACTCCAGGAGTTCATAAAGGGTTTAACCCTTGAGAGGATCTTCTCAGAGTCAGAAGCTGCAGTGAACACGAGTGTGTTGCTGCTGCTGTTCAGAGTCACAACTAATGTTTCCAGAAGAAACACAACGAGCCGCTCGTCTACACAACAAATGAAGGAGAGCCTCACGTCCACGTCCGGTCTCTTCAGGATGTCCTCCACCTTGGCCAGATCCCCGTTGGCGGCTGCTTTGACCAGCTCCTCGTTGATGTCTCCGGACTCTTGGGTCTCGAACAGCTTCTTCAGCAGCTGAGACAGACGCTCTGAGGGACACACACAGGGTCAGGACCGAAGAGGGGTCACGGGTCAGGGTCCCTCGACGCCACCCACCTCCAGAGGCGTTGCTCACGGCCGACCCAGAGGGGGCGATCTTGGTGACGGCGGCAGGATTGTACGTCCACGAGGTTCCACACACCTCCACCTTCAGGTCGCTGTCGGAGTAGATCTGCTGCACACGACCCACTTTACCCAGCGTCTGAGGTGAAAGGTCAAAGTATTCTTTCAACAAATGTGATCGTCAGAGAATAAAACAGACACGAGTAAAGTCTGGACCAGCGTACACATGCATCATTTTTGTTTTACAATTTAAACTGCCGGCCACTAGATGGCAGCAGTCGTTATGTCCTCCACAGCTAAAGGAAGAATGATGACTGAGGACGAGAGGATACAGTGAGTCCAGCAGCTTTTACGATCAGAGCTTGCGAGCAGTTACGACTTTGTCAAGATGTGGTCTGTAAATACTATAACACCAGAGTCAAGTACTGGACAATACTACACATATATACTTGTTACTACACTATCACAACACAAGAGTCAAGTACTGGACAATACTACACATATATACTTGTTACTACACCATCACAACACCAGAGTCAAGTACTGGACAATACTACACATATATACTTGTTACTACACTATCACAACACCAGAGTCAAGTACTGAACAATACTACACATATATACTCGTTACTACACTATCACAACACCAGAGTCAAGTACTGGACAATACTACACATATATACTTGTTACTACACTATCACAACACCAGAGTCAAGTACTGGACAATACTACACATATATACTTGTTACTACACTATCACAACACCAGAGTCAAGTACTGGACAATACTACACATATATACTTGTTACTACACTATCACAACACCAGAGTCAAGTACTGGACAATACTACACATATATACCTTGTTACTACACTATCACAACACCAGAGTCAAGTACTGGACAATACTACAAATGTATAAACTTGTTACGACACCATCACAACACCAGAGTCAAGTACTGGACAATACTACACATATATACTTGTTACTACACTATCACAACACCAGAGTCAAGTACTGGACAATACTACAAATGTATAAACTTGTTACGACACCATCACAACACCAAAGTCAAGTACTGGACAATACTACACATATATACTTGTTACTACACTATCATAACACCAGAGTCAAGTACTGGACAATACTATACATATATAATTGTTACTACACTATCACAACACCAGAGTCAAGTACTGGACAATACTACACATATATAATTGTTACTACACTATCACAACACCAGAGTCAAGTACTGGACAATACTACACATATATCCTTGTTACTACACTATCACAACACCAGAGTCAAGTACTGGACAATACTACACATATATACTTGTTACTACACTATCACAACACCAGAGTCAAGTACTGGACAATACTACACATATATACTTGTTACTACACTATCACAACACCAGAGTCAAGTACTGGACAATACTACACATATATACTTGTTACTACACTATCACAACACCAGAGTCAAGTACTGGACAATACTACACATATATACTTGTTACTACACTATCACAACACCAGAGTCAAGTACTGGACAATACTACACATATATACTTGTTACTACACTATCACAACACCAGAGTCAAGTACTGGACAATACTACACATATATAATTGTTACTACACTATCACAACACCAGAGTCAAGTACTGGACAATACTACACATATATACTTGTTACTACACTATCACAACACCAGAGTCAAGTACTGGACAATACTACACATATATACTTGTTACTACACTATCACCACGAGTCAAGTACTGGACAATACTACACATATATAATTGTTACTACACTATCACAACACCAGAGTCAAGTACTGGACAATACTACACATATATCCTTGTTACTACACTATCACAACACCAGAGTCAAGTACTGGACAATACTACACATATATACTTGTTACTACACTATCATAACACCAGAGTCAAGTACTCGACAATGCTACACAAATATACACAATAAATGTACACTATAGAATGAAAAGTACTTCTTCAGTTCTACTTGTTAGTCAAGCACAGGAACCTTTGACCGTCTTTGTTAAAGTCGTCTCAGTGTGTTGCTCAAAGTGCACTTAGCAAACACCACCTGATCCACACTATGTTAAACAAGCACGTCCCGCCAGCGCCGCTGCATCTGGACCGGTCCTGGAGGACGCCATCAATAACCGGCGCCGCCGCATGAGAAGCAGCCGCGGCCGCGAACAGCCGTTGTTAGCGATCAAAGGTACGAGCCAGCTCGGCTTTTTAAGGCTCATTAGCTGCCAAGGAGGGACAGTTCGGCAGGGACAAGTGGCATATTGGAGGAGACCGGCATTACATAACCCCGGGGCTGCTGGGTACTGATGAATAAACCTCATATTAGGAAAAGAATAATTTCTTGTCAAAGCCTGGCTTTTTTTTCTTCACTCCCTGCTGGAGTTATCTGACGTCCTGGCAGACTTTACATCCCAATGAGCAGTTAAAACACACTGAACTCACGCTCATGATTCAACAGATGATGAGCCGAACACTAAATGATGGATGAGACTCGGGGAGGAAACGACTCGACGGACGACCATCGGGTCACGAATCACGAGCAAACGTCACGTTTGGACAGAGAAAGGCTGGTCTCACCGGCAGCATGGCCTCGGCCCACTCCCCGTGGCCTCTCTGCAGGAGCTTGATGCGGTCGATGTCGTAGCAGATCTGGACCAGGTCTCCCACCAGGAACTGGGAACCTCCTCCTTCAGCGCCGGCTGCCACCTCGCCGCTGCGCACCACGTTAGCCTTGGTCAGGACGGCGGGATTGAAGGTCCACCTGAGAAGTTTAAATGTTATTCCACACGTTATGGTTTAGATCAGGAGTCGACGGTTTAAAGAAGCAGCTTAGAAACACAAACATACTAATACAAGTTAACTAGTTAGTTAGTTAGTGACTCATCCATGGATCGGCACTTTCTAAAAACTATGGAGATTTTATTTTTTTCCCCTTTCAACTTAAATAAACATAAATGTTGCAATTAATGATCAGACAAACCTGTTAAATAACAATAAAACTGAACAACACTGTATAAAATACACAACAACCTGCAAAGGAAAATAAATAAAACAATGTATAACTCAAAGGTGCTAAGAATAATAAATAACTTGAAAACTAAAACACAGACGACAGTGAAATAATCAAACTAGGACTGTGAGCGATCTGCCCTCAAAATACTTTTGTTTCCAAAAAAAAAAGGTTCAGGATTTTATTTGTTTTACATATTAATATAAAACTAACAAATGAGAGAAAAATCAAGATGAGATTTGTTTTTATTTTCACCAGAAACTTCCTGGAATTAAAAAACAAGCTTTTTCAGTTACATTCACACTGAAAACCTTCAATAACAAAGAACTATAGCGTTACTGGATCTGAAGAAAAATACTATATATATATACAGTATATATATATATACATATATATATATATAATATATCAGTATATATATATTTTTGAACTAAAATAGGTATAGCTTCAAACTACACCACAAAGAGAGTTCATGCATGAACATGCGAAATTAATATTGTTTAAAAGTTGATCCTCTATACATCTTTTGGAAGGCAGGAGTAAAAATATGTTTAGAACAAAACAATAAAAATCGAGTTTTTAATCTTTTACATTTTTATTTAAAAAAAACATAAATTAAAACCAAAAATAATCTCTACAAATTTAATTGAATCAGGTTTGAAATATTTTCGTGTTTTTTCCTGCATGACAGACTTGATCGTTAGAGTGTTTCGCATTTGGTTATAAATAAATCTATATAAAACATCCTATGCTCTTGAACGCACCATAGCAATCCTGTGGTCATTGAATGCATCATCAGTGTGAGAAGCAGTTCAGAGGAAGTTATGAGTATTTTACTCATCAACACATTCGTTGTTCATTTATTAACGAGAGTAAATGAGAGAAGAAGACGGGAATGAATCGTCAGTTCTCTTCAGCAGGAATATAAATGAAAGAACTAGAAGTGGTTCATCTGTCAGGTGATCAGACGTCAATAATGCACGTGTAGATAAGCATCAGTTATCTCAGCGAGGCAGTGAAGAGGTGACATTGTCTGGTGAGTTATTGCGAGGCTGAACTCGCTGTCGTGATCTTCAACGCGGCTTTACATCACGCTCGGGGTATTTCTGGACTCACCTGTTCCCGCTGGGATACTGGACCACAATGTCATGGTCCTCGTCGATGCCGCACACCGTCCCCGTGGTGGTGAGCGTCTCGAACATGCCGTCGGTCCAGCCGCCGTGGCCGTGCTGCAGGGACTGGACGATCTCCAGGTCCAGGTCGATGTTGACCAGGTCCCCGATCTGCAGACCTCCGGGGTTTCTGTTCCCGTTCTGCTCACCTTTGAGAAACAGACGAGAAGATTCATGGAGTCAACAGTCTGGTCCAACTCAGTGATTGAAAGACTATCCTGCAGTAAAACGAGGGATAAGTGGAGCTGATTTACTTTGTTAAAAACCCAGAAACAGACATCAATTCTAGAACGTCTCGACGTGTTAATGTGGTGCTGCCATCTTGTGGTCGAACAGTGGAACACACGGGAACGTTCTGTAACGTCCTTGAATCCACTGCAGTACAACAGTAGGTGAAAGAATTGGTGCAATAATGACGGAGGACACAGACGAATGGCTCTCTTACCCAGAACAGGACAGTGGTCTCTGTAAAATGAACCTCCTTTGGCGTCCTGGACACACTTCAGGTCAGACTGCAGGGAGACACAAACAGAGCCTGTGATTAAGTGGCGTACTTTAATTAAAGAAGGGATTTAATGTGTGTCGTCCACACACTCTGAGCTGGATTAAAGTCAACTGTTAACACGGTAACCTCATCAGCCGGTTAAACATGACTTCCTGGTCATCAACGGTGTCAACGGTTCTTTTTCTACGAAAACACAAGCGAGTAACTGGTAACACTAGATGATTTCTTCTCTTATGAAAGTATAACAGGAATATTAAATAGTTGAAATTAACATTCAAATGTTAAATTATTCTATTGAAATGTTTGTTTTAAGAGCAATTATTTTACTTTATTATTGAAACAAAACATTTTAACATTAAAAAACAGGTTTCCAATTGCAATAATTAAAAAATACATAATTTAATATAATTATAATGAATAATTGAATACAATAATCTAATTTAACGATCATGTGACGACATAGAGTTTGATATTCTTATTCCGATATTTAAACACAAATTGGATCTATGAGCTTTTCTTTTTTACTCATTTTAAAAAACATTTGTTTTTGCTTCAATAAATCAGATAATGATTAGATGCTTTAAAAAAACGAGAAAATCCTCAAAAATACATTGTATTTATAGTTTTACACGTTTGTATGAATGGATGCTGTATTGCTGCTGGACAACAGAAGGTTTCTTTCAGGATCAATAAAGTATCCATTCATCTATATGACATAACATATTTTATTACAAGAACTATATATTGTATAATTAAATCATTTAAAATATATATATATATATAAAATGCAAGATTTGTATTTAAAAAAAACATTTGAAACTCACTCATACCTTCTATATTTGACTTCTATATATGACTGTTTGTAGGAAAACACGTTGAGTAACTGCTAATATGAGATGCTACGATGTTTCAACCATTTAAAGCAACAAAGACTCGTCGCGCAACAAAGAACCTGATTGGTCACATTCATGAAGCAGCGAAGGGCGCGTGTGAGGCTGCACCTCAACAAGTGGACAGACCCCCCCCCTCTCTAAAGTTGACCTCCATGTTCACTCGTTCCCTGTGAAAGAGCTAAGAAAACAGACTGGCTTTATCATGCAGATGACGCCCCCGTCCATCTGCCTCGCACAAAGGCAACGACCCACGCCGGCTGCACGGCTCCGACAAAGGCCAGCAGAGAGAAAGACTCCCGCGGTCCAACACAAAAGACGAGCGACAGCTGATCTTTTGTAGCGCCGTGTGTCGACGTGGGGGTGTGTGTGTGTGTGTGTGTGTGTGTGTGTGTGGTGTGTGGTGCGGGTCAGTCTGGAGGTTGGCTCACCATTCCCTCGAAGCCCACTCGGTACAGGTTTTTGGCCCCGTTGTCCCAGAGCACGTAGGCAGCGCTGTGAGGACTGGCGGCGCTCCAGTCCTGGATCTCCGTCACCTGAAGACCAAAGAAGACACGAGTTTAAGACGAGTTTAAGACCAGTATAAGACCAGTATAAGACCAGTATAAGACGAGTATAAGACGAGTTTAAGACGAGTATAAGACGAGTATAAGACGAGTATAAGACGAGTATAAGACGAGTATAAGACCAGTTTAAGACCAGTTTAAGACGAGTTTAAGACGAGTATAAGACGAGTATAAGACGAGTATAAGACCAGTTTAAGACCAGTTTAAGACGAGTTTAAGACGAGTATAAGACCAGTTTAAGACCAGTTTAAGACCAGTTTAAGACGAGTATAAGACGAGTATAAGACGAGTATAAGACGAGTATAAGACGAGTATAAGACGAGTATAAGACCAGTTTAAGACGCATAAGACGACAGTATTAAGACGCAGTTTAAGACCAGTTTAAGACGAGTATAAGACCAGTTTAAGACCAGTACGAGTATAAGACCAGTTTAAGACCAGTTTAAGACCAGTTTAAGACGAGTTTAAGACGGAGTATAAGACCAGTTATACGAGTATTAAAGACCAGTTTAAGACCAGTTTAAGACCAGTTTAAGACCAGTTTAAGACCAGTTTAAGACGAGTTTAAGACGAGTATAAGACGAGTATAAGACAGAAGACGACCAGTTTAAGACGAGTATAAGACGAGTATAAGACGAGTATAAGACCAGTTTAAGACCAGTTTAAGACGAGTATAAGACCAGTTTAAGACGAGTATAAGACCAGTTTAAGACGAGTTTAAGATGAGTTTAAGACCAGTTTAAGACGAGTTTAAGATGAGTTTAAGACGAGTATAAGACCAGTTTAAGACAAGTTTAAGACGAGTATAAGACGAGTATAAGACGAGTATAAGACGAGTATAAGACGAGTACAAGACCAGTTAAAGACAAGTTTAAGACGAGTTTAAGGCGAGTTTAAGACGAGTATAAGACGAGTTTAAGGTGAGATTAAGATGAGTTTAAGAGAAGTTTAAGACGAGTGGCGTGTTTGAAAACATGGTCCATCTGTAGAAGTCTGATCAAAAGTCCAGATGAGCTCACAATGGAAAAAAGATTCCAGAACATATTTACATCTATTGTATCAATGTAGTCAGAAACATCACAACTCTTTAACAAACACAGCAGATGAACTTTAATGGAACTAAGTGGGAGACATAATTAACACACACACAGTGAACTCCCATGATGCCTTTCTACACACTTTTCTATTTAGTGAAGGCTGATGGGTCGCTACATTACTGCATTTAAATTCTATGTTTCCATGTCAAAAGCCATTGACGGCTCTGATCGGTTGGCTGGGCGGCAAAGCGTTACGGTGGCTGTTCAGATCACCGTTACTGAGAGGGACGACACCTCATGTTTGCAGGCTCAAATATGTTTTTAAACATATGTTGGTCATTCAAACAAGTGAATAATTCACTACTTTATAGATTGAACATATGTATTCAACATCATCAGGAAGAGTCACTCTACAGGCCTTAAGTATGTTACAACTGTTCATAGATTTAATCATGATGACATGCGTGTGAAGAGAACATTAATATTGAGTGAATGTAATGAAACTGTGGAAGTTGAAGGATCAACGATATTTTAATCAAAGGTTTTGTTTTTCAAGTCCAAGATCACAGCGTCGTTTACTTCTTAAGTATTTTAAATGATTCACACGTCAAACGGTTTGTTCCAGATTAAAACATGGATTCATGTCATTCCTAATATTCCATGAATGTCATTATCGTGCGAACGAACGACTCGTGAAGGTCCAACACCAGCAAACCTCCATCACAGAGTAAGTGATGAGTTCCCGGAGGTTAAATAATCTAATGAGAAAAGGTTGAGCCTTTTTATGAATAAATAAATCTCATTATGCTGCGGGACCTTCAGGAACACTTGATTAATGACCTTGACGAGTTCATCTCGCTGCTCGACAACAAGCTCACCTGAGGTGACGAGCATTAACACGAGCTTCTTGCTCACGGCGTCGTAAAAAGCATGATGGGATGCGACAGTAAGTGATGCAGAATGAAATCTTAGCGGGCCTCGGGGGGTCTTTAAATTAAAGTCTCAAGGGTCTGGACCGGAGTCAAGACACCGGAGCAGGAAGAGGATAAATCTCAACCTGGGACGAGCAAACATCTGACACCTTATTAGTCTCTGAAGGCAGATTTAAATGTGTTCCAGGCTCTTACGGAGGAAGAATCATGTCCAGAGTGTTGTTTCACTGACACGTTGCTTTAGTCACTTTCTTCAACACCATTACTTTATTGGATAATGGACACTTGACAGAGATGATCAGGTATTACTTTTAAACCTTTAAATTAAGTTTGAACGTTGAATTAAAACAACAACTGTTGAAAGTGATACATATTGAGAAGTAAAGCCACTTCTGTTCTATTAAATGAGCTTCTGTGAGCAGAATTGTTGAAGTCTCTGGTTCATGTTATCAAATAAAGGACTTTATAGATAATAATGTGTAACTGAGTCAATATTGAGACGTTCATATACAATGAAGTGGTAAAGATGGAAGAAACATCTGCTCTTCTTGAATCTTCACTTATTTCTGCTCGTTTTAATCACATTCTAATGCACATCTCATCTCCACCTTCAGTCAGAAGCAGCTTTCATCTCACCTTCCCCCTCCTTCCATTCCCCCCGTCCTGGTCCTCCCACTGCCAGTCCACTCCTCGGACCACGCGTCCGCCCGTGAAGATCCCTCTGGCGGTGATCTTCTTCGACTTGCGACGGGATTCGAGCAGAACTCTGGAGAAAGAAAAGATGTTTATGTCTTTAAACGAAGGAATGACACAGTGTGGTCCGTGTGACAGCATTTAAAAAACACTACTTGAGTCTAAAGATGCTTTAATGTTACATCATTTGAATTAAACTCACAATAAAACAGTAGTGATTGAATCGATGATACATATACAATAAACCAGCCTTCTTGTGTTTTCTATTCTTGGATCAAAACTCTTCTTTTGACGCTGCTTTGCCAACATATTAGAAACAAAGATCTTTACTTTACTCCAACAGTAACATCTACCTCAGTGTTGCCTCACCCTTCATTGTACATGTTATGACTTATTCCATTGAAAGTTTAACTAATTAATTTACAAGCTTCTACATATTTAAATAGGACAAAATAAAATGTATAAATGAAGATGTAAAAATAACTTCAAATAAACACATAAAAGCTAAAAAAAATAAATAAAAAAAAAAGACTGGATAACATTCGAAACAACTTAACATTAACGTTTTTGTAAAAAAAAATATACAAAACAATATCACTGTTGCTTCATTAATGTTGTTTTTAGAATAAACATAATAGTTTTAACGGTTAACAGTATTTTTATTTTGAGTTTTGCTTGAGATAAGAGCTCAAGTCATTGACCTTTTATAAATGTATTTGTCCAGAATGTTCTATTCTTCTAACCTCATGCAACTAGTGAAGCGTAGTTCAGCAGTTTGCAAGTCGCACTATTCTCTGATCAACCACCTGTAGGAGGAACATGAAGTTCCAGTGAGGTTATGATGTGGTTACACTGAAGAAGAATTACTTAAGATACCAAACCTCAATAACATTTCCACACGAGAATCGAGAATGAAAGCAGAAAAACTGAGGCCTGAAGCAAAAGCCGAGCCAGCAGCCGTTCCAGCTGTGCTTCATTCACACTTTGAAGGCCCTTTGGCCAGAAGGGGTTTTATATACATCTTTTTTGGCTGATAAATGCTTCTTTTCAGACGCCAGTGAAAGAATGTAATGTGGTGCAACAAAGCTGGCGGGGCGGCGTGAGGTGGAGACCATTGTGTCGTATGCAAAGGACGTCACCAGGGAAATGAAGTCGCACTCATTTGTAAAAGCTGCCAGATGTTTGGCCATGTGTTCCCGGAGAACAAGGCTCTTCGCCGTAGAGCCTAAAAAATGAGCATAATTACTATAACGATGCATTAAATGCACCGTTTATCCGCACAATTACGTTAAATGTTTGATCAGAGACAGATTCACATTATTAAGCATTTTTAAAAGTACAAGTCATACTTAATACTCGACCTTTTGAGATGAGTCATTTTCTTCATATTTTCTTTTGTTGAAAACACGAAACGAGCAGAGTCAGGAACAGACATTTTCAAGTGTGTTCTTGTTAGTCATTTACTTTTCATCGCCTCTCAGAGTTCAAGCTGTGTGAAAACAATGCTCCGGCTCTGCCTAAAACCACAACATCTCACACAGAGAAACATTTCACAAACCAACGACTGCTTTGCTGCTCAACAGTCTTTTCTTTTGGTTTTTTAAACGCTCTATTTTGATCGACAGGATATAAAAATATATATATTTTATTACATTAACAACACGGTTTAAATGAACGTTACTGTGGACTTGTTGCAAGATAAGATGAAAAACACGTCTAAACACAAACCTTCTCTTCAGCTGGTTTGTTGCTCAGCAACTACATGATGGGATGGACGAGATACACTAGACCAGCCCTTGAGCAAGGGCTAACCAAAGACTTCTCAGATGTCACACACACACAAAGCCAGAGCTAAAATGAACGTCAAAACAGGAAGTCATCCGATCACGCTGAGGTGTGGAAGATTATCCGACGACTTTGTTCGGTTTTATCACAGGCGGGTTGTAGGTTCTCGTGGTTAACTCACCTCTCGCTGCCCGGGGTGGTGATCCTGTAGAAACGATGCCTCAGGTGATGCTTGTCTCCATGGTAACAGGTTGTACAGAGGTCGTAATTGGTGCACTCGGCACATTTCCAGCGAATCCCAATAATGGGCTGCTGACGACAGGTGTCGCACATCGTCCCGTCGTGTTTGATACCTTCAGAACGTGGATGGGTTTTAGGTTAGGAACGAGCAGAAGAACCTTCACAACAATAGATGATGTTCTTGAAAGCGACGCAGAGAGAAACAGAAAACTCTCAATCTATGAAGTATATTATAGTGTATGTAATTTAAGAGAACGTCGAGGATTCTTCCTTCATATCCCTCCAGTGGCTCGTTGTAATTATATTGTTTAGAAACCCATTTCAAAGGGTGGGAACATAACAGTGGTGGAATTATACGATTGGAAAGATGCAGAAGAAAAACTACCGTGTAGAATAAAATTATAGCTCATTATGTCCACACCAAATACAGTACACACAACACAGTACATTCAGGGCATAACACAGTTCATCACATATCAACATACGTAAGGTATGTTATAATGTTTGTGTCAATTTTTAAAATACTACTTTATCACTCTTAAAGAAACACGTCACTCTAGAAGGAAAATAGATGATTCTTCTTAGAATATTAGTGACAAAGTAACATTTGGAACAACTTGTTACAACATGTTGTGTTTTTGTCATTAGAAAATCATTTTCATCCGTTAAAACAAAATTGTTGTTGATGAACATGTTGTGTTTATTCAGGCATGTTTAATATATTGAGTTGTAGTTTCATCCGTTTATTTCACAGCTCACAGATGACATTAAACACAAATAAAACACATTTAAATGTGTTAAATTATTGTGGATGAAAATGATTATTATGTATTCATTTTAGTTATGTATATTTAGATATTGCCGTCTTGGTACTTTTGCCTCTGTATAGACACTAGTTACGCTCTTTTAAACTCTTTAAGAAACACATCCTTCTCTCACTCCGACAGAGAACCGGACCCGCAGGTGCGCACCTACCTGTGGGAGCACTGTCCAGGATCCTGACGTCGTAGGCTCCAGAACAGCGGTAGTTCGCGGCGGTTCCGTTATCCCAGACAACAACAACCTCCTCCGGACTTTCGAAACTCCTGACGGTGCCGACATGTCCTTCTCCTCCGTCCTGCTTCCCCCACTTCCAGTCGGGTCCTCGCACCACCCGGGCGCCCACGCCCTCCATCATCGCCCGGTTGTTCCTGCCGGTGGTCATTTTAGATCCCAGACGCCCGTGTTAGCGAGTTAGCTCGGATGCTAGCTGAGATGCTAGCTGAGATGCTAGCTCTGTGATGCTTCAGCTGAGAAGAGAAAACAATCCTCGCAGCTATGATGCTAACAAATAAACAAGACCCGGGGAGACAAAAACAAACCCCGAGCGAGCGGATGACTCACAGTCTTCCGCTTCCACCTTCGAGAATGTGCAGGTAATCCGCGCTCAGGTGAGAGGATGTGACAGAGAGACTCGAGTTATGGAGCGTCTTCTCTTCACTTCTCTTCAACTTAGCAAAGCGAGCTAACGCGGAGCTAGCACGAAGCTAACCCTCTTGCAAAAGATGAACCTCCGGAAAAAATGTGGTTTCTTCCCCGAGGGTGGAGTACTTCCTCGTGTTGGTAGTTGGTCCTGTTTCGGTGATGTTTTGTGGCCCGCAGTTGCATCCGAGACGCCGCCTTTGTCAGCCTGAGATGAATCCCTGGATTCAACTCAGAATGAACGCGTCGCCATTATTGTCAATCACCGCTCAGACGAGGAGCTCCGAGAGTTACCGACGAAGCACGAAGACGGGAGTCTAGCCAGCAGCACGCATGCGCGCTAGCGCTCGGCCAGTCGCTTGTAATCAATGATCAGAAAATACTTTGAATTTTAATTAATTTTTAATGCAGATCAAGTTCATTTATACGCTTAAATTTTAATATTGCATTCAGCCCGGTTTTATTAATGGGAATGTGATACTTTACAATACTTTCCTTTGTGTGTTTATTATGGCCTCAGACAGGATGTTTATTTCCTCTCACCACTGGTGTCTGCTGAAGTATGTGTGGATGTTGCAAACACTGGAATCTTTTTAAATTAAATTACCTCAAGCTAATTGCTCGACAATTCTGGAACATGCAGGCCTCTTGTGGTTTGAACGTCCCATGGCAGTTTAAGATGCAGTTAGTTATCTAACTTGACAACAGACCTGTTGTTATTACGACCAACACGTGACAAATGCCTTATTATACACACGTTACTCATGTGTTGTTTTCCTTTGATTCTTTTGATTTATGTTTACTGTGAGGGTTTTAACTTTTTACAAATAGTCATTTGGATTTGCTATGAGAAAATAACTGACAAAACTGAGTTTGCATTTGTTTGTAAAACAACAGAGATGTAGTGACTCTGTTTGAGATTCATTATTGTCATTATACAGCATTTGAAACATTCACAATAACAACATTTCTTTAATATGTCTGGCTTTAAAACAAGTACACAGAGCAAAGCAGAAAAGATGCAGTACTTTTTTTAAACGGCCATTATTAAGAATGTCACTTTAATTCCTCTTTATTAATGCTTTATGTAATATTTGAATGCTGTAAGTCGTAATTAAATGTCTTAATAATAGTTATCATGCATTGTAAATGTTGTATAAAGACAATAAAGACTTAAATAGAGGCACTACATCTATGTTTTTTAACTTCTCATGACGATACAAATCATCTTTCACTCTTAACCTGGATCACCTTAACTTACGTACACGTCATACATAAGTGTACGATATGGGAACAAATAAAATAAAAAAATTTTAAAAAAAATTCTGCGCTTAAAGTTTTGTCGTGAAACTTTAAGTCTAGTCTGTGTTTAAACTGTGAGAACATACATCAAGATCATTGAAAAGCTTGATCTGACATTTGTTTATTCTTTATTTATTTAAATAGTATTATTTTCAATTCACAATTTTCTCCATAAAAAGATTAAGTCGTGAACTAAGGAACGGAATAATGTGCAGTTTTAAAACTGGGATGTAAAGTGAGGGAAATAAAATAATTGTTTACCAGCTCAGTCAATAACAGAGCTGACATTTTGAGGAGAAATACATGTTTTACATTTGAATCTTAACTATTTTTTTCAAATAATATAAATAATGAGGTTAAATGTAAATGCTGGGTTTTCGATATAAATGACATTATTTATAGAGATTTATGTTCTTTACTGTCGACCATAGTTTATTTATTCAACAAAACATTGTCCTTTAGCACCTAAACGTTCGCTCACCTGTTTTTGTTTGATTGTAATTAACCTTTTATTGTATTTTATTTCTTTCATAAAATAAATAAACCATCTTTGTTTCGTTCAAATCCTCATTTATTTCCCGGCAAACGCTCCAGCTGAGCCTCTGACGTCACAGCGCCGGTCCGACAGCGCCACCCACCGGTCGAGCCTCGGATGCGGCAGATCTCTCGTCCCCTTGAACCTTCTCCTTCAGGTCCTCCTCGGAGCCGGTGCGGGGGTCCCAGGCTTGCCATGGTCTCGCTGGACCTGAACCTGCTCTCGCCAGACCTGTCCCAGTACCTGGAGAACCAGGTGAAAGTTGGCCTCTTGGGTTCGGGGGTCGGTCTGTCTCTGGTGCTGGGCTTCAGCGCCGCGTACACCTGCTACTACCTGCTGTCGGTGGCCAAGGTGAGCCTCGTTTCTAACCTGAAATCATCTTTAAAAACCTTTTATTCTCGAGACCTGCGGGGATGAGACTCGTGGTGCGTTCACGGACCGATGCGCTTCTGCCAAGAGGCTAAAACACTTTTCACCGGCACACGTGGTGCGTTCAAGTGCGTCCTAAAAAATATTCCGCATCCTCCCGAGACAGAGTCTCAGCCTCGACCTGCTGTGGAACAAACACGAGCATCATCTTTAGTTTCGTTCATCGTTGTGTAACTGTCGTTGTTAGCCTGCTATGCTAATGTTGTGCAGACACGTCCTTTAACGCATCCTTGGAAGTTGTTACTTTTGTCATCATTTTTAGTCGCTTTTTCACGTGAATCCCTGCACGTGTGTTCACGTCAATGCGTCACGTGTGTTGTGTTCAAGTGTTATTACGTCGATATGACAGTTTGTGTTACATCACACCTGAATTTAAACCTGTTTTTGTGTATTTTCTGTGTTTGTGTTGCATCATTTTAGAATTTATTCAGGAATAAACAAATCCAAAGGACAAGAAAAACGTGAAAATCTTCAGATTTTGCATCAAAAGTCCACCTTAAGTGTGACTTGTTAAGTGTTAATATTTATTATTCACGACGTTTGCCTTCACAGAAGCCACAGCTCATCTCTGGGGGACAGAAGTTCTGCCAGTTCCTGAGGGAACAATGTCCAGTAGTGTCCGAGACCTATTACCCCACCTTCTGGTGCTGGGAGAGCCGCGTTCAGACCCTGCTGAGACCCTTTGTCACGGCCAAACCCGGGGTCGTGTACAGGAAGTAAGTCCTCCGACCCCTCACCTCAGTACTAACACCTCTAGACCTGATCATGATTATTACTCATCAATACTTGGATCGATGGTGAGTCTCAGAGCCGATCACACCTTCATCTTTGGGTTTGAATCCATGATTTTCTTCTTCGTTCTTCACTCTTTCATCAAGACGTGTCTCAAGAAGGTTGAAGGACGTGAAGGTTCATCGTCTGTCTCTCAGTTATTGACGTGTGCTTCACATTCCTGTGTGGAAATCTCTCTTTTCTTGTTGTTTGTTGAGAAATATCAGGAAGTGTAGTTGACAGCTTGTCAATCAAACACGTGTGTGTTTGAGTCGACTCATCGTTTTGACTCGGAGATTTACTTTAGATTTAATTAATTTACCAGACGACAGTAAATATGGCAGAATCGATTAAAAATATCAATAATACCTTTTTAAGACGATCAAAGAAGGATATTAATGAAATAAAACCATCAATACTCAATAATCAAAAAACCTTATTTCAAATATTGTAAAAACAACACAGACTTTGTGATGTTGATTCATCAAAGAAATTAAATAAATAAAATATTTTTAGGTGTTAATGATACAGAGATATAAAAATTACAATTTTAAAATCTTCATTAGTTTATACAAAATGGCAAAACAGTTAATAAATAAAAAACACAATAACTAAAAAAAGTGAAACACACTTTATTATAATATTTTATTTTTAAAAAGAGGGTTGAATTAATAATGTATCATGTATTGTTCATTAATGAAGACAGTATTTAATAAAATTGATGGATTAGTTTAGTTTAACTAGTGATTAATAAACTCATGTTATTGTCAGTTTATGTCTCAGATTAAACAATAACGTTAAATTAATCCACTAGTGTTTTATTTAACACTTCAATCTGTGTCACACGTCAAGACCGTTCGCTCAAGGACGTTATCATATATACCCATAATGCACTGGGGAAATTTCACCTGAGCGCTCAGTGGCTCAGGTTATTACTCCTCCCCCGCCATGATGAAGTTGACCCGGGTCAGCTCAAGGTCGCTGAAAACCATCCGGTTCGTGGGATTATGTTCGGGTGAAATTCCACTCGTCTGTGTCCAGAGGATTAGCTGCAGGCTCCGCCCACTTCCTCCGCCGCTCGCAGCTGGCGTCCGAGCACAGGTGTGTCCGAGCACAGGTGTGTCCGAGCACAGGTGTGTCCGAGCACAGGTGTGTCCGAGCACAGGTGTGTCCGAGCACAGGTGTGTCCGAGCACAGGTGTGTCCGAGCACAGGTGTGTCCGGAGCCTCGGAGAAGGTTCATGGAAACATCCATGTTCTTCAGCTGAAGCTCCTGGTGCTGCGTTCAGGAGCTTCAGGAAGATCCAGTGTTAACATTATGTTCTTGATCCTCTCGTCGTCCCCTCACTCGTGAACAAGACCTGAGAAGAATCTGACTGAGTGAGAAGGATCTCGTCTCCTTCTCTCTGATTGAGAACCATGGTCTTAGACACGGAGGAGCTGATCCTCCTCACGCTGAAGAAACACAAACAAAAAATAAACATCTTATACTTACCATATACTTGGTACTACACTATCACAACACCAGAGTCAAGTACTGGACAATACTACACATATATACTTGTTACTACACTATCACAACACCAGAGTCAAGTACTGGACAATACTACACATATATACTTGTTACTACACTATCACAACACCAGAGTCAAGTACTGGACAATACTACACATATATACTTGTTACTACACTATCACAACACCAGAGTCAAGTACTGGACAATACTACACATATATACTTGTTACTACACTATCACAACACCAGGGTCAAGTACTGGACAATACTACACATATATACTTGTTACTACACTATCACAACACCAGAGTCAAGTACTGGACAATACTACACATATATACTTGGTACTACACTATCACAACACCAGAGTCAAGTACTGGACAATACTACACATATATACTTGTTACTACACTATCACAACACCAGAGTCAAGTACTGGACAATACTACACATATATACTTGGTACTACACTATCACAACACCAGAGTCAAGTACTGGACAATACTACACATATATACTTGTTACTACACTATCACAACACTTGAGTCAAGTACTGGACAATACTACACATATATACTTGTTACTACACTATCACAACACCAGAGTCAAGTACTGGACAATACTACACATATATACTTGTTACTACACTATCACAACACCAGAGTCAAGTACTGGACAATACTACACATATATACTTGTTACTACACTATCACAACACCAGAGTCAAGTACTGGACAATACTACACATATATACTTGTTACTACACTATCACAACACTAGAGTCAAGTACTGGACAATACTACACATAAATACTTGTTACTACACTATCACAACACCAGAGTCAAGTACTCGACCATACTACACATATATACTTGTTACTACACTATCACAACACCAGAGTCAAGTACTGGACAATACTACACATATATACTTGTTCCTACACTATCATTACATATCATTGTATCGTGATACTATCAACACAAAAACAGCTACTTATAAGATGATGTAATAAATAATTACACAATATATAGTAAACTTGTCGTCACTGGTCTTCTCGTCAGTGAACTCATCGCAGCAGAAGATGGGGGTCAGATTTCTCTGGACTGGTTCGACAACGACGAGAGCCTCGCTCACCCCGACCCGACCACCAGACCCACCGTCCTCCTGCTGCCGGGTCTGACCGGTACCAGCCGCGAGTCCTACATCCTGCACATGGTCCAGCAGAGCCGGGATCTGGGCTACAGGTGCGCGGTCCGTTTAATGTTATAGTATTTTTAAAATACAAGCGGTAAAGAAAAATTGAACGTGTTTCAATTGTAAACATTCGTTTTTTGTGTAATATTTCAGGAAATTAGCATTTTATCATTAGCATATTTGCATTAGCATATGTTTATTAGCATATTAGCATTAGCGTATTAGCATTAGCGTATTAGCATTAGCGTATTAGCATTAGTGTATTAGCATTAGCGTATTAGCATTAGTGTATTAGCATTAGCGTATTAGCATTAGCGTATTAGCATTAGCGTATTAGCATTAGTGTATTAGCATTAGCGTATTAGCATTAGTGATTCTCAAATTCTTTTTCCATTTAGCATAATAGCAATTCATTGCCTAAACAAGTATTTTTACCGATGTATACACATCATTTCATTTGAATTATTTAGCTTAAACAATGTAGCAATAGATAGATGGATAGATTAGCATTAATACTTTTTTCCTTAAATATCAAGGATTAGCATTTTTCTTTTTAGCAACTTATGGTCATCGTGTCGTTAAATAATGTTCAAATATACAAAAACTAAAACAAATCTGCTGCAAGTGTTTGTTTATTTTCAATGTTTTCTCTGCAGTAGATGTTGAGTCGACACTTTAGCAGCTGAGCAGACGAAGAAGTGATTATGAAGCACTTTCTTCTCTCAGCTGCTGTTCTTTCTCTTCTTTCTGTTCTTTCTCCTCTGCACTCCTTCTTTCTGTTCTTTCTGTTCTTTCTCCTCTTTCTCTTCTTTCTCCTCTTTTTCTTCTTTCTCTTCTTTCTCCTCTGTACTCCTTCTTTCTGTTCTTTCTCCTCTTTCTCTTCTTTCTCCTCTGCACTCCTTCTTTCTGTTCTTTCTCCTCTTTTTATTCTTTCTCTTCTTTCTCCTCTTTTTCTTCTTTCTGTTCTTTCTCCTCTGCACTCCTTCTTTCTGTTCTTTCTGTTCTTTCTCCTCTTTCTCTTCTTTCTCCTCTTTTTCTTCTTTCTCTTCTTTCTCCTCTTTCTCTTCTTTCTCCTCTTTTTCTTCTTTCTCCTCTGCACTCCTTCTTTCTGTTCTTTCTGTTCTTTCTCCTCTTTCTCTTCTTTCTCCTCTTTTTCTTCTTTCTCTTCTTTCTCCTCTGCACTCCTCTGCACTCCTTCTTTCTCTTATTTCTCCTCTTTCTCCTTCTTTCTCCTTCTTTCTCTTCTTTCTCCTCTTTTTCTTCTTTCTCTTCTTTCTCCTCTTCCTCCTTCTTTCTCTTCTTTCTCCTCTGCACTCCTTCTTTCTCCTCTTTCTCCTTCTTTCTCTTCTTTCTTCTCTGCACTCCTTCTTTCTCTTCTTTCTCCTCTTTCTCTTCTTTCTATTCTTTCTCCTCTTTCTCCTTCTTTCTCTTCTTTCACTTTCTCTTCTTTCTCTTCTTTCTCCTCTTTCTCTTCTGCACTCCTTCTTTCTCCTCTGCACTCCTCTTTCTTTCTCTTTCTCTTCTTTCTCCTCTTTCTCTTCTGCACTCCTTCTTTCTCTTCATTCTCCTCTGCACTCCTTCTTTCTGTTCTTTCTCCTCTGCACTCCTTCTTCCTCATGAACACATGAACAATTCCATGTGTTCACTAGAGCCCACAGTAAAAACTGATTCAATGGATGAGTAATAGTTAGCATTAGCATTAGCATTAGCATTAGCATTAGCATTAGCATTTCCTTTCTTTTCTTTCATGATTCACCATGAGATTGAGGATGTCATGGGTCGAGGGCAGCTCTGGGGTCATTTGTTATTGTGACCTTTATTGTTGCTATTTAACAACTTTGTTATTTTATTTTTATATTCATCACTAGTTTCAAGCAAATATATCAAATTAAACTTGTACATTGTGTACATGTTTACATGTTTATACACATATATTTATATATATATGTATATATATGTTTTATATATATATATATACAGTATATATATATACTGTATATAACACGTGTTATAGTGTGCATGTGTGTTAAAGTGTGTACACATGTTTAATGATACCAGAGTTGATACTAGTTGATGTTTAATGACACCAGAGTTGATACTAGTTGATGTTTAATGACACCAGAGTTGATACTAGTTGATGTTTAATGACACCAGAGTTGATACTAGTTGATGTTTAATGACACCAGAGTTGATACTAGTTGATGTTTAATGACACCAGAGTTGATACTAGTTGATGTTTAATGACACCAGAGTTGATACTAGTTGATGTTTAATGACACCAGAGTTGATACTAGTTGATGTTTAATGACACCAGAGTTGATACTAGTTGATGTTTAATGACACCAGAGTTGATACTAGTTGATGTTTAATGACACCAGAGTTGATACTAGTTGATGTTTAATGACACCAGAGTTGATACTAGTTGATGTTTAATGACACCAGAGTAGATACTAGTTGATGTTTAATGACACCAGAGTTGATACTAGTTGATGTTTAATGACACCAGAGTAGATACTAGTTGATGTTTAATGACACCAGAGTTGATACTAGTTGATGTTTAATGACACCAGGGTTGATACTAGTTGATGTTTAATGACACCAGAGTTGATACTAGTTGATGTTTAATGACACCAGAGTTGATACTAGTTGATGTTTAATGACACCAGAGTTGATACTAGTTGATGTTTAATGACACCAGAGTTGATACTAGTTGATGTTTAATGACACCAGAGTTGATACTAGTTGATGTTTAATGACAACAGGGTTGATACTAGTTGATGTTCAATGACACCAGAGTTGATACTAGTTGATGTTTAATGACACCAGAGTTGATACTAGTTGATGTTCAATGACACCAGAGTTGATACTAGTTGATGTTTAATGACACCAGAGTTGATACTAGTTGATGTTTAATGACACCAGAGTTGATACTAGTTGATGTTTAATGACACCAGAGTAGATACTAGTTGATGTTTAATGACACCAGAGTTGATACTAGTTGATGTTTAATGACACCAGAGTTGATACTAGTTGATGTTTAATGACACCAGAGTTGATACTAGTTGATGTTTAATGACACCAGAGTTGATACTAGTTGATGTTTAATGACACCAGAGTTGATACTAGTTGATGTTTAATGACACCAGAGTTGATACTAGTTGATGTTTAATGACACCAGGGTTGATACTAGTTGATGTTCAATGACACCAGAGTTGATACTAGTTGATGTTTAATGACACCAGAGTTGATACTAGTTGATGTTTAATGACACCAGAGTTGATACTAGTTGATGTTTAATGACACCAGAGTTGATACTAGTTGATGTTTAATGACACCAGAGTTGATACTAGTTGATGTTTAATGACACCAGAGTTGATACTAGTTGATGTTTAATGACACCAGAGTTGATACTAGTTGGTGTTTAATGACACCAGAGTTGATACTAGTTGATGTTCAATGACACCAGAGTTGATACTAGTTGATGTTTAATGACACCAGAGTTGATACTAGTTGATGTTTAATGACACCAGAGTTGATACTAGTTGATGTTTAATGACACCAGAGTTGATACTAGTTGATGTTTAAAGAATAATTTCATCACAAATAAAGAAATAATATAAACAAGACCATCTTTAACTAACTAAACTAATAAGAGTTGGTTTTCAGATGTGTGGTCTTCAACAACAGAGGCGTCTCCGGGGAAACTCTGCTGGTAAATCAACTTTCAATTCTCTCTCATTACGATAAGAACTTTCGTCTCACAAACACTATTGTCGTGTCGAGTGTAGAGAACGTTTGTTATCACGACACAATGTTGTTGTAACGTCAGGTTCATCTGATCTTTGTGGCTCAAGAATGTTGCTTTTCCTCACAGACTTCAGGAACAATCGTGTCTTTTCTTTGGCAACACTTTGTTTGAGAAGTCATTGAAAGAGGCTGTGAAGTGAACCATTGTTCCCGGAGTAACACTCTTGTTGTGTCACTTACACAATCCATGCACACAATCCATGCACACAATCCATGCACACAAATCCTGCCAACAACCTTCACACTCTTGCAACACGAAGCAACTCTGGACAAGTTTCTGCTGAGAAACCTTGAACTAAATGTTATTTTAAAACACATTTGACATTTGATTTAAGATATAATTTACATTTCATTTCAATCTCACACCATCTGGAATTAAAATACACTTTAATGTCAAAAATGAACCAGTTTCCTGCGACTTTCGGATCAAGATAAAAGACACAAATTGTTGAACCTGAAATCTAGCTAATCAGAATCAGAATTAGCAATTAGCAAAATTGTAAATGTTTTCAGTACAACATGGACATTAAAGAAGGGTATGCTAGTGATGCTAGGGATACTAGTGATGCTAGTGATGCTATGGATGCTAGGGATGCTAGGGATGCTAGGGATTCTAGAGATGCTAGTGATGCTATGGATGCTAGGGATGCTAGGGATGCTAGGGATTCTAGAGATGCTAATGATGCTAGGGATGCTAGGGATGCTAGTGATGCTAGGGATGCTAGTGATGCTAGGGATTCTAGAGATGCTAATGATGCTAGGGATGCTAGGGATGCTAGTGATGCTAGGGATGCTAGGGATGCTAGTGATGCTTGGGATGCTAGGGATGCTAATGATGCTAGGGATGCTAGTGATGCTAGGGATGCTAGGGATGGTAGGGATGGTAGGGATGCTAGTGATGCTAGTGATGCTAGCTGTTAGCATCTCTTCCACAGCTGCTCCATTGACGATGAGAATGTGGTTTGTTTGTTTATAAATAAACAACATCAGGTCAGAGAAGACGACAGATAAATAACAATCTTTCACACTCGTGTTCCGTCACATTATCTCAGACTCCGAGGACCTACTGCGCCGCCAACACTGAAGACCTGGAGACGGTCCTGGAACATCTGCAGCGGACGTACAGAGACGCTCCCGTCATGGCGGCCGGCGTGTCCATGGGCGGGTCAGACGTCTGATCTTGTTCGTATCTGAGTGAAGAAGGTTCTGAAGTTCTTCACCCTCCAGGATGATGCTGATCAACTATCTGGGCCGGAAAGGTCGCGAGACCTGCCTGAGGGGGGGCGTGGTCTTCTCGGCCGGCTGGGACGTGTTCGAGTGCACGGCCTCGCTGGAGAAACCTCTGGATCGCTTCCTCTTCAACTCCTACCTCACCAGCTGCCTGCAGGCCTCCGTGCACAGGTCAGAGGTCACGGTGAAGCCATAAACATGACCTCACACTGTCATTTAACCTTGAAAGACATGTCATGTGACCCAGAGATAATCATCAGGATTAAAGTGTTTGTGTTTCTGTCAACAACATACTTTGATAAAGTCAAAATACAATGAAGTTTTAATTGAACTGAACAAACCCAAGACCTACTGAGCCTGAAGCTAAGTTAGCCTGAAGCTTAGTTAGCCTGCTGCTGATTTAGCCACTTTAAGTTAGTCTGCTGATAAGTTAGCCTGAAGCTAAGTTATCCACCCCAAGTTACCCTGCTGCTAAGTTAGCCACGCTTAGTTAGTCTGCTGCTAAATTATCCTGAAGCTAAGTTAGCCTGCCGCTGATTTAGCCACCTTAAGTTGGTCTGCTGCTAAGTTAGCCTGAAGCTAAGTTATCCACCCCAAGTTAGCCTGCTGCTAAGTTAGCCACGCTTAGTTAGTCTGCTGCTAAGTTAGCCTGAAGCTAAGTGAGTCACCTTAAGTTAGTCTGCTGCTAAGTTAGCCTGAAGCTAAGTTAGCCACCTTAAGTTAGTCTGCTGCAAAGTTAGCCTGAAGCTAAGTTAGCCACCTTAAGTTAGTCTGCTGCTAAGTTAGCCCGAAGCTAAGTTAGCCACCCCAAGTTAGCCTGCTGCTAAGTAAGTCGCCTTAAGTTAGAATGCTGCAAAGTTAGCCTGAAGCTAAGTTAGCAACCTTAAATAAGCCTGCTGCTAAGTTAACTTGCTGCTAAGTTAGCTTGCTACTAAGTTAGCCCGCAGCTAAGATAGCCTGTTGCTTAGATAGCCCGCTGCTAAGATAGCCTTCCACAAAGTTAGCCTGTATCTAAGTTAGCCTGCTGCAGTTAGGCTAACTTGTTACTATATTGAGTTTCACAAGAAAATTAGCTTAGCGTTAAGCATGAAAGCAAATAGCATATCAATAAGCTCAGCTAATATTTAAAACAAATAAATTAGCAATGAATTAGCTTTGCATAAGCTAATGTTCACATGCACATTAAAAACAAATAAAAAACAAATTAATATGCTATTAGCATGTTGTGTAACGCTAGCTAAAAAATGCTAATAGTAGTTTATATACAACTTGAGCCAAAAGACTCTATGATCGCCCCCTGCTGGTCGCCTGAACATCTCCTTTAAACCTGTGAACACGTGTGTTGTTAACGACCCGACAGACACCGGCCGGTGCTGGAGCAGAGCTACGACATCGACCACGTGATGAAGGTGAGCAGATCTTCTTCCTTTCGGCTCCACCCACGACACACCTGTCTCTACACACCTGTCTCGACACACCTGTCTCCACCCACCTGTCTCGACCCACCTGTCTCGACCCACCTGTCTCGACCCACCTGTCTCGACCCACCTGTCTCGACCCACCTGTCTCCACCCACCTGTCTCCACACACCTGTCTCGACCCACCTGTCTCGACAAACCTGTCTCCACCCACCTGTCTCCACCCACCTGTCTCGACCCCCCTGTCTCGACCCACCTGTCTCGACACACCTGTCTCGACACACCTGTCTCCACCCACCTGTCTCGACCCACCTGTCTCCACCCACCTGTCTCGACCCACCTGTCTCCACCCACCTGTCTCCACCCACCTGTCTCGACCCACCTGTCTCCACCCACCTGTCTCCACCCACCTGTCTCCCACCTGCCACCTGTCTCCACCCACCTGTCTCCCCACCTGTCTCAAAAAACCCCCCCCCCCTCTTTCCACCCACCTGTCTCCACCCACCTGTCTCCACCCACCTGTCTCGACCCACCTGTCTCGACCCACCTGTCTCCGTCTCGACCCACCTGTCTCGACCCACCTGTCTCCACCCACCTGTCTCGACCCACCTGTCTCACCACCTGCAACCTGTCTCGACCCACCTGTCTCCACCCACCTGTCTCCACCCACCTGTCTCGACCCACCTGTCTCCACCCACCTGTCTCGACCCACCTGTCTCGACCCACCTGTCTCGACCCACCTGTCTCCACCCACCTGTCTCCACCCACCTGTCTCCACCCCCTTCCGACCCACCTGTCTCGAACAAACCTGTCTCCACCCACCTGTCTCCACCCACCTGTCTCGACCCACCTGTCTCCACCCACCTGTCTCGACCCACCTGTCTCGACCCACCTGTCCCACCTCTCGACCCACCTGTCTCGACCCACCTGTCTCCACCCACCTGTCTCCACCCGCTCACACACCTGTCTCCACCCACCTGTCTCACCCACCCACCTGTCTCCACAACTGTCTCCACACCACCTGTCTCGACACACCTGTCTCGACCCACCTGTCTCGCACCCACCTGTCTCGACCCACCTGTCTCGACCCACCTGTCTCGCCCCCTGCAGGCGAAGACGATCCGTGAGTTCGACGAGCGCTTCACGTCCATCATGTTCGGTTACCGTAGCAACGACGACTACTACCGTGACGCCAGCCCGGTGCACCGCCTGCGCTCCGTCCAGGTGCCCATGCTGTGCCTGAACGCCGCCGACGACGTCTTCTCTCCGTCTCACGGTGCGACCCGGGGCTTCCTCCCTCTCCGGCCGTCACTCACTCTCTCGTGTCCGCAGCCATCCCTGTGGAGGCCGTGAAGCAGAACCCCAACCTGGCCTTGCTCATCACCTGTCACGGGGGTCACATCGGGTTCCTGGAGGGGGTGTGGCCTCGACACAGCACCTACATGGACCGGGTCTTCAAGCAGTTCGCCAAGGCCGTCATCGAGCAGGGCAGTCGACTCCAGGACCTGTCGTGATCCTTCCGTCCTCCTCATCCCTCCATCCTTGATTTGATCACATGATCACATGATCACATGATCACATGATCACATGATCACATGATCACATGATCACATGTTACATGATCACATGATCACATGATCACATGATCACATGATCACATGTTACATGATTACATGATCACATGATCACGTGTTCACATGATCACATGTTACATGATTACATGATCACATGATCACATGTTACATGATCACATGTAACATGATTACATGATTACATGATTACATGTTACATGATCACATGTTACATGATCACATGATCACGTGTTACATGATCACATGTTACATGATCACGTGTTACATGATCACATGATCACGTGTTACATGATCACATGTTACATGATCACATGATCACATGTTACATGATCACATGTTACATGATCACATGTTACATGATCACGTGTTACATGATCACATGATCACATGTTACATGATTACATGATCACGTGTTACATGATCACATGTTACATGATCACATGTTACATGGTTACATGATTACATGATCACATGTTACATGATCACATGTTACATCAGTGTCATTAGAATATTTAACATCTAAATGTTGACACTTTAAAGATTGAAATGTAGCTTTTTTAAGCATAGATTTTTTTTGACTGAACTAAAAACGTTTTTTAAAACATGGAGTTTAATGAATGAGAATAAATGAGAATTTATATTTTCATATTTTTTACAAGTAGAGTTTGATTTTCTAAATACAATAATTCAAAGATATATTTTTTTAATTCAATATTTCTTAATTGATAGTATTTTAAATCAATATATAAATGTTATAATGGAGTCTCCAGACCGAACCAACAGAGCTCAGAGCTGCTGATCGAACGATCATGTGACGACGTAGAACAAAGTAGTTCTTTTTGTCATTTTTATATTGAATTAAAAAAACTATATTTAAAAAAATATTGAATTTAGAAACTTTCTCTATATTATTAGAATGACATCAAACTCTGTTAAAAATAATCATTTTGAAAATATTCAATTCCTTTAATTCATTCAATTCATTTAATTTAAATAAATTAAACCTTTTAATATAGAAATATTGAACAAAACTATTCAAAAACATAATTAAATGCTTCAAAAGATATTCCAATAATAAAAGTATTATTATTAAAATATTATTTATATTATATATTAATATTATTTGAAATTATTTTAATGACACTGATGAACTCACATATTACTTTCTAATTTAAATCCTATTATTTTTATAGATAATCTCACGTCTGTATTTAATATTTAATGATTATTATTACGTGGATCTTCTTGGTTCTCAGTAGCATTTCAGCCCCTCAGGGATTTACTTTCCTCTTCACTCGCTTTTTAGAAGAAGAAAAAGGCACTTTCTCCCTTAATGACAACATTAGCCTCATGTTAGCATCTCTGCTACATTAGCCTCATTTTAGCATCTACGCTACATTAGCCTCATGTTCGCGTCTACTCTACATTAACCTCATGTTAGCATCTATCTACCTCAGTTAGCATCTACGCTACATTAGCCTCATGTTAGCGTCTACTCCACATTAACCTCATGTTAGCATCTACGCTACATTAGCCTCATGTTAGCGTCTACGCTACATTAACCTCATGTTAGCATCTCAGCTACATTAGCCTCATGTTAGCTTCTACGCTACATTAACCTCATGTTAGCATCTCCGCTACATTAGCCTCATGTTAGTGTCTATGCTACATTAACCTCATGTTAGCATCTACGCTACAATAGTATTAGCCTCATGTTAGCATCTCCGCTACATAAGCATTAGCCTCATGTTTGCATCTCCGCTACATTAGTATTAGCCTCATGTTAGCATCTCCGCTACATTAGCATCAGCCAAAATTTAGCTATCCACCACATTAGCATTACCTCATGTTAGCATCTTAGCTATATTAGCATTTGCCTCATGTTAGCATCTCAGCTACATTAGCAGTATTTTGAACAAGGATCACTTTTGACACCAGTACTTTAATGACATGAACTTTGACCCCGAGAAGATTAATAAAAAACTCTAGCATGACCACCATGTCCATTATTAGCATTAGCAATTAGCATTAGCATCACTATGATAAGGTAGCAGTTTAGCTAACACGACCTTGTAAAATGAAAACTGACCTTGAAGAGAAAACCTTGATGCACTGAAGTGAACTCTGACCTCGCACGTCCCCGTCACCGTCCCAGCATGCACTTTGATTTACTGCACCTTCACTGATGACATCACGACAGGAAACGCGTTGTTGACGTCAGTGTCAATAATTTCATATTTAATAAAGAGTTGAGCTCAAGGTCGTTTCTGTCTTCTCTGCCTGACCTTTGACCTCCAGACTCTCCATACAAAAAAATTGTTAAATGTTTTTCAAACTCACGAAAACTGAAGAAACTTTGCAAATTTGAAAATGTGTTTGAAGATTTTGTTTCAAAAGAGAAAAAAGCACTTTTCACTCGATTAAAATATAATTTAAACACAAAACTGACTTGTTTTGACGCACAAATGTGTTGAAAACATGTTTGATTAATAAATAAATGTAGTAAATAATAACAATAATCAAAGTCTTTTAAATCCAACACGAGGTAAAAATCTACAAAAGTGAAACTTGACGAACAAACGAACATGATTGACTGATGATTTAAACGTTTCCGTGACGACGACAAACCAGGAGTTCAGGTCGAAGAAGTAACTTTAATACATTCATACGCGACAACAAACGAGTCACATGATCCACAGATGCAACAACGTGAGGTAGAACCGTCACCATGGCGACCACGAGATTGTGAGAGCAACAGTTGCATATCAAGGTTTAGATTCACGAACCGACGCGTTCGCCGCGTTAGTGCAAGTCAATCGTTCTCTTGTGCAAAAGCATCACGAGTCGCGGCGTGACATCATCAACGCGCGACAAATAAATAAACGATTGATCTGGATTTAGAAAAAAAGCGACACATTTAGGTAGATTTGACGACGTGACAATATATTAATGTAAACAAGCTCCAGGCGTTCCTTCTTCTCATTGGTCGTCGCTTAAGGCAGATTCTCTGTGACCCTGTGCAACATTCAAGTATGACACGTGTGGCGCCGCCTGCTGGACGCTCACCGCACACGCGCCGCGTCAAGCTAGCGCCGCGTCAAGCTAGCGCCGCACTTTGGCGAGTAACGCAGACATTTTGAAAGAAGAAAAAAAAAAAGATTCCGTTGCTCATGTCTTTACCGTAAAGAATGTAATAGAAAGATTTGAAGACTTCACGTGTGTTAGCATGAGCTGCTAGCTTAGATGCTATATCTAAAAACATACATTCTGTCGGTTTTCTGTTTGAATAAAGTTTAAATTAAAACTTATTTTTGTCTTTACCGTAAAGCCAGTAATAGAAAGCAAAGACAATTTAAGGGTTTTGGGTTGAAATGTGTTAGCATTAGCGTCTGGTCAAGGCTAGCTTAAACGCTATAAAATAAATGATAAATTCTGTCACTTTTCTGTTCAAATAAAACTTCTTAGCTTTCCGTCTTTACCGTAAAGCCCGTAATAGAAATATTTCATATTTTTTAAACAAGAAATTGTTGTTATTTTAAAAAAATACCGTATCTATTCAAAGCTTTACGGTAAAAGTGTTACAAGTATTTACAGTAATACTTGGAAAAGATGAGCAACAACATTTAAAGAGTCAAGGACGTGTGATTGACAGCGAAGGTGCAACTGTGTGTGAACAACGATCACCATGGAAACACATTCATTGTTGATAACCCTGAGATAAACAAACGTCCAGGAGGACGAGCGGCGGATGTCGTCCATCAGTCCATCATGTCGTCCATCATGTCGTCCATCATGTCGTCCATCATGTCGTCCATCATGTCGTCCATCAGTCTTGTCAATAAAGTTTTTTCATGGAATAGTAGCCGAGTCCAGCTAGGGTGCGGGACCGACCCGGGTCCGGTCCAGAGTCACGGACCAGATTCCCTTTTGGTCCGATGGATTGTCTGCGCGGCGTCCGCGGGTCACACGTGGCGTCCGGTCAGGAAGTAGAGCGGCCGGTCCTCGCTGCAGTTCGCCGTCTGGAACTCGTCCCGCAGACGGAACTGCCACTCGTCCTCCAGCTCCAGCCTCACGATGGTCTGGCGCAGGGAACTCCTGTCCTGGCAGATGACGCAGAGCGTGGCGCCTGCGGGGGCGACAGGGGTCAGCGGGGGTCAACGACACGACTCGAGGACACACTGACCTTTGAGGAAACGGAACTTCTTGAGGAGCCCGGAGACCACGAAGGAGTCGCAGAGGTAGAGCAACAGGCCGCTGAACACCAGGCCCTGGTGGTCCAGGTTGGTGGAGTGTGGGCGAGAGTTGATGTAGCAAACAGACACCTGAGGGAACAGCAGGAAGACCCATGATGCATTGCAGCAGGAAGTGAGCTCATGAACGCACGATACGATATGTTGAGATACTGTAGTAACGACAAGTTTCTTTTACACTATTTTACAAGCAAATACTTTCTCGAATCAAGCGTAAACTTATATAAACAAAGAAGTGAATAAATAACCTGTTGTAACCTGTGTATCCCAGTGTCTGTCAGTGTTTATTTTGTTAACTTTAAACTTTGTTTTAAAACGAGTCCAAACATCTGTTTTGTTGTTACTTTGTCACGGAGGAAATGATGAATGTCGCCAACTAGTGGCTGCAGGTTTAACTGCAGCACACAAAAGAATAAACGCTGTGAATATTTGAGTGTTAATTGTAAAATTAAACTTTTTAACACACTATTGAAATATAAACCATGAAATAACTTTGAATTTAAATAAAATATTACTTAATAACGTTTAAATATCGATACAGTATCAAGAATTAAAGTATCACGATATGTCATTAAATCTATATTTTCTTAAGTGTATTCGTCACGATATCAACACGATCGTCTGCTTCGAGTGGATCCACTCGTACCTCTGGGCTGATGTCCAGGTAGCTGTCGACGGACAGAACCGGGTTGGTTCTGTTGTGGATGGCTTTAGGGAAGAGTCTGTGGCTGCAGGTCTGGAGGAACTTCTCCAGCAGGAACTGAGCCGGAGCGTCCAGCAGCGTCTGCTCGCTGTCGGGGGCGCAGACGTACTGGGCCGGGCTGATGGAGGCCGGGTTCTCCAGCTCCTGCGAGAGAGAGACAAGTTTCAGCGGGCGAACGAGAGAGTGAAGACGCAGCAGACGAACAAGAGAGTGAAGACGCAGCAGACGAACGAGAGAGTGAAGACGCAGCAGACGAACGAGAGAGTGAAGACGCAGCAGACGAACGAGAGAGTGAAGACGCAGCAGACGAACGAGAGAGTGAAGACGCAGCAGACGAACGAGAGAGTGAAGACGCAGCAGACGAACGAGAGAGAGTGAAGACGCAGCAGACGAACGAGAGAGTGAAGACGCAGCAGACGAACGAGAGAGTGAAGACGCAGCAGACGAACGAGAGAGTGAAGAGACAGACGAAACGAGAGTGAAGACGCACGCAGACGAACGAGAGTGAAGACGCAGCAGACCGCAACGAGAGAGTGAAGACGCAGCAGACGAACGAGAGAGTGAAGACGCAGCAGACGAACGAAGAGAGTGAAGACGCAGCAGACGAACGAGAGAGTGAAGACGCAGCAGACGAACGAGAGAGAGTGAAGACGCAGCAGACGAACGAGAGAGTGAAGACGCAGCAGACGAACGAGAGAGTGAAGACGCAGCAGACGAACGAGAGAGTGAAGACGCAGCAGACGAATGAAGCGAGACGAACGAGAGTGAAGACGCAGCAGACGAACGAGAGAGTGAAGACGCAGCAGACGAACGAGAGTGAAGACGCAGCAGACGAACGAGAGAGGAGACGCAGCAGACGAACGAGGAGTGAAGACGCAGGCAGACGAACGAGAGAGTGAAGACGCAGGACGCGAGGTGAAGCGCAGCCAGACGAACGAGAGAGACCAGCACGACGAAAAAGAAAAAAAAAAAAAAAAAAAAAAAAAAAAAAAAAAAAAAAAAAAAAGACGAAAGAGAGAGTGAAGACGCAGCAGACGAACGAGAGAGTGAAGACGCAGCAGACGAACGAGAGAGTGAAGACGCAGCAGACGAACGAAGAAGACGCAGCAGACGAACGAGAGAGTGAAGACGCAGCAGACGAACGAGAGAGTGAAGACGCAGCAGACGAACGAGAGTGAAGACGCAGCAGACGAACGAGAGAGTGAAGACGCAGCAGACGAACGAGAGGTGAAGACGAAGACGCAGCAGACGAGACGAGGTGAAGACGCAGCAGACGAACAGTGAAGACGCAGCAGACGAACGAGAGAGTGAAGACGCAGCAGACGAACGAGAGAGTGAAGACGCAGCAGACGAACGAGAGAGTGAAGACGCAGCAGACGAACGAGAGAGTGAAGACGCAGCAGAGACGAACGAGAGAGTGAAGACGCAGCAGACGAACGAGAGAGTGAAGACGCAGCAGACGAACGAGAGAGTGAAGACGCAGCAGACGAACGAGAGAGTGAAGACGCAAATGAAGACGCAGCAGACGAACGAGAGTGAAGACGCAGCAGACGAACGAGAGAGTGAAGACGCAGCAGACGAACGAGAGAGTGAAGACGCAGCAGACGAACGAGAGAGTGAAGACGCAGCAGACGAACAAGAGAGTGAAGACGCAGCAGACGAACGAGAGAGTGAAGACGCAGCAGACGAACGAGAGAGTGAAGACGCAGCAGACGAACGAGAGAGTGAAGACGCAGCAGACGAACGAGAGAGTGAAGACGCAGCAGACGAACGAGAGAGTGAAGACGCAGCAGACGAACGAGAGAGTGAAGACGCAGCAGACGAACGCGAGAGAAGACGCAGCAGACGAACGACGAGAGTGAAGACGCAGGGAGCAGACGGAACGAGAGAGTGAAGACGCAGCAGACGAACAAGAGAGTGAAGACGCAGCAGACGAACGAGAGAGTGAAGACGCAGCAGACGAACAAGAGAGTGAAGACGCAGCAGACGAACAAGAGAGTGAAGACGCAGCAGACGAACAAGAGAGTGAAGACGCAGCAGACGAACAGAGAGAGTGAAGACGCAGCAGACGAACGAGAGAGTGAAGACGCAGCAGACGAACAAGAGAGTGAAGACGCAGCAGACGAACCATCAGCTTCGGCTTCACCACGAAGTCCTTGTTTCCTCCGACTGGGATGTGTTTCTTCATGAGACTGAAGCAGTTGAAGCGACACAACAAGAGTCCACTGCTGTTGACGCGCAGGTTGAAGTCCACCTCCTCGCAGCTGTACCTGTGAGCAACACACGTGTAGGATAGTCACTCAGTGTCATCACAATATTGATTTAACTGTTTAAACTGTCAATCATTGTTATGCTTCTCACCGGTTGAGGTCGTACTGCACGTTCTGCGTCAGGTCCACGTTGAGCAGGACGAGGTCGTGCAGGTGACCCCGGCTGAAAGGTCGCGCGTTGACCCTGCGGCTGCTGCTCCACTTGCGAGCGCCGCACATGGCGTAGAGCGAGATCTTGGGCGCCGCCTCCATGTGCTGCAGCACCGTCTTCAAGGACACGTTGGTGGATCCAGAGTCCGAGGAGTCGCTGCAGACGAACACGTGTTGAGCGACACCTGGTGGTTCAGACGCGCCGCTGCCTCGAGCTCACCTGGCGTCCGCGGGCGCGTGAGCGTTCCACAGCACGCAGGAGTCGTCCATCATCACGATGAACGGCCAGACGTCCTGCCTCTTCACGCCCTGCTCCTCCAGACGGTTCCTCTCCAGCTCCAGGTTGTGGTACGAGAGCTCTTTGATCATGAAGCGAGCGGCGCCTGAGACACAACATGTTTGAGGCTTGAGTCGTGTGAAGGTCATGAGTGCGACAGTGAAGGTCATGAGTGCGACAGTGAAGGTCATGAGTGTGACAGTGAAGGTCATGAGTCAGTCGTGAAGGTCATGAGTGTGACAGTGAAGGTCACGAGTGAGTCGTGAAGGTCATGAGTCAGTCGTGAAGGTCATGAGTGCAGTCGAAGGTCATGAGTGTGACAGTGAAGGTCACGAGTGAGAACGAAGTGAAGGTCATGAGTCAGTCGTGAAGGTCATGAGTGTGACAGTGAAGGTCATGAGTGTGACCGTGAAGGTCATGAGTCAGTCGTGAGGTCAAGTCAGTGACAGTGAAGGTCATGAGTGTGACAGTGAAGGTCATGAGTGTGACAGTGAAGGTCATGAGTGCGACCGTGAAGGTCACGAGTGCGACAGTGAAGGTCATGAGTGCGACAGTGAAGGTCATGAGTGCGACAGTGAAGGTCACGAGTGCGACAGTGAAGGTCACGAGTGCGACAGTGAAGGTCACGAGTGCGACAGTGAAGGTCACGAGTGCGACAGTGAAGGTCACGAGTGCGAGAGGTCACGAGTGCGACAGTGAAGGTCACGAGTGCGACAGTGAAGGTCACAAGTGAAGGTCACGAGTGCGACAGTGAAGGTCACGACAAGGTGAAGGTCGAGAGGCGCAGTGAAGGTCACAGGGAGTGCGACACAGTGAAGGTCACGAGTGCGACAGTGAAGGTCACGAGTGCGACAGTGAAGGTCACGAGTGCGACAGTGAAGGTCACGAGTGCGACAGTGAAGGTCACGAGTGCGGTTGTGAAGGTCACGAGTGCAGTTGTGAAGGTCATGAGTGCGGCCGTGAAGGTCACAAGTGCGAAAGTGAAGGTCACGAGTGCGACAGTGAAGGTCACGAGTGCGACAGTGAAGGTCACGAGTGCGACAGTGAAGGTCACGAGTGCGACAGTGAAGGTCACGAGTGCGACAGTGAAGGTCACGAGTGCGGTTGTGAAGGTCACGAGTGCAGTTGTGAAGGTCATGAGTGCGGTTGTGAAGGTCACGAGTACGGTTGTGAAGGTCACGAGTGCGACAGTGAAGGTCATGAGTGCGGCCGTGAAGGTCATGAGTGCGACAGTGAAGGCCATGATTCAGTCGTGAAGGTCATGAGTTCTACTGTGAAGGTCATTAGTCAGTCGTGAAGGTCATGAGTGCGACAGTGACGTATTTTATTTTGACGTTTTATTTTATTAGTAAATTTGAACAATGTATTTAATCAAGATTGTATATTTATATTTAGTTTTTTATTTACACAGTATTTTGTTTTTTATTAACACAGTATTTCGTTTTTTATTAGCACAGTATTTGGTTTTTATTAACACAGTATTTTGTTTTTTATTAACACAGTATTTTGTTTTTTATTAACACGGTATTTTGTTTTTTTATTAACACAGTATTTTGTTTTTTATTAACACAGTATTTCGTTTTTTATTAACACAGTATTTCGTTTTTATTAACTCAGTATTTAGTTTTTTATTAACACAGTATTTAGTTTTTATTAACTCAGTATTTAGTTTTTTATTAACACAGTATTTGGTTTTTATTAACTCAGTATTTAGTTTTTTATTAACATAGTATTTTGTTTTTTATTAACACAGTATTTTGTTTTTATTAACTCAGTATTTAGTTTTTATTAACACAGTATTTAGTTTTTTGTTAACACAGTATTTTGTTATTTAATAACACAGTATTTTGTTTTTTATTAACACAGTATTTTGTTTTTCATTAACACAGTATTTTTGTCAACGTTGTATCAGTACATTGTACATTGATGTGTGTATTTGTAATTGTAAACACATTCTTGTACAAACGTGACTTCTTCTGTGAATCCGTTAAAGATGTTTAGATGGTGTTTGTCGCCCCCTAGCGTCTGAACACACTCACCGACACCCGCGTTGTTGAACATGGCGGGCAGCACCAGCAGGATGTGGTTGGGCCAGTACTTCCTGTACAGGCTCATCTCGAAGTGTTTGACCACCAGCACGTGCAGGTGCTGCGCGCCCTCCATGGCGTGGAAGATGTTGAGCAGACCGTGCTCCTGGCGCCCCGTGGTGGGCGTGAAGATGGGGCTCTTGAGCAGCTCCGGGGTCTGGACACAGAGAGAGGTGAGTCTGAGCCGGTGATGCTGGACTCGAGGACCCACCTTGAGGGAGACCAGGGGCAGACGCAGGCTCTCCAGGTGACTCCCCTGCTGGCTGAACACGAAGTGCTGCTCTTTGGTCTTAGGGATGACGAACTGGAGCTGGACCTCCTCGCCCAGCATGGATGAGCAGAAGGTGAAGGTGTGCAGCGAACACTCGGCCAGCTGAGACACACACACACACACACACACACACACACACACACACACACACACACACACACACACACACACACACACACACACACATACACATATTAATTCAATCAATCAACATAATAAAATGATTAAAACAACAAAACTAAAAATAAAGTTTTATCATTTAAAATGTTAAATGTGAGTTGAAGGTGAGTTAAACGAGTTAAGGGCGAGTTTAACGAGTTAAAGGTGAGTTTAATGAGTTGAAGGTGAGTTTAACGAGTTAAAGGTGCGTTTAACGAGTTAAGGGCGAGTTTAACGAGTTAAAGGTGAGTTTAATGAGTTGAAGGTGAGTTTAATGAGTTAAAGGTAAGTTAAACGAGTTAAGGGCGAGTTTAACGAGTTAAAGGTGAGTTTAACGAGTTGAGGGCGAGTTTAACGAGTTGAAGCTGAGTTAAGCGAGTTAAGGGTGAGTTTAATGAGTTAAGGGTGAGTTTAACGAGTTGAGGGCGAGTTTAATGAGTTGAAGGTGAGTTTAATGAGTTGAAGGTGAGTTTAATGAGTTAAGGGCGAGTTTAACGAGTTAAAGGTGAGTTTAACGAGTTGAAGGTGAGTTAAGCGAGTTAAGGGTGAGTTTAACGAGTTCAGGGCGAGTTGAAGGTGAGTTTAATGAGTTGAAGGTGAGTTAAGCGAGTTAAGGGTGAGTTTAACGAGTTCAGGGCGAGTTGAAGGTGAGTTTAATGAGTTGAAGGTGAGTTAAGCGAGTTAAGGGTGAGTTTAACGAGTTGAAGGCGAGTTTAACGAGTTGAAGGTGAGTTTAACGAGTTGAAGGTGAGTTAAGCGAGTTAAGGGTGAGTTTAACGAGTTCAGGGCGAGTTGAAGGTGAGTTTAATGAGTTGAAGGTGAGTTAAGCGAGTTAAGGTTGAGTTTAATGAGTTAAGGGTGAGTTTAACGAGTTGAGGGCGAGTTTAATGAGTTGAAGGTGAGTTAAGCGAGTTAAGGGTGAGTTTAACGAGTTGAAGGCGAGTTTAACAAGTTGAAGGTGAGTTTAACAAGTTGAAGGTGAGTTTAACGAGTTGAAGGTGAGTTAAGCGAGTTAAGGGTGAGTTTAACGAGTTGAAGGCGAGTTTAACAAGTTGAAGGTGAGTTTAACGAGTTGAAGGTGAGTTAAGCGAGTTAAGGGTGAGTTTAACGAGGTTGAAGGCGGTTTAACAAGTTGAAGGTGAGTTTAACGAGTTGAAGGTGAGTTAAGCGAGTTAAGGGTGAGTTTAACGAGTTGAGGGCGAGTTGAAGGTGAGTTAAGCGAGTTAAATGTAAGTTTAATGAGTTAAAGAGTTTCTCACCGGTGATGCGGGTCCAGGCTCACAGTAGTTATGACACTGCTCACAGTGGTGAAATGCATTATGGGCCGCGAACTGACTCAGTCGAATGGACTTGGTCACTCGCTGGAACGTTTGGTTCGTCACTTCCTGTTTGACGTCTGGAGGGAGGAGCAGAGTTAACGACGAGTCACTGACGAGGTCACTGACGGGTCACTGACGGGTCACTCATGAGTCACTGACGGGTCACTGACGAGTCACTGACCTTTCATGAGTCTGGGCGTCGTGTCCGTGTACACGGGACTGGCCTTCCTGAACTTGAAGTCTCGGGGGTAGGGGTCAAAGGGCAGCTTGCGGATCTCCTCTATGTCGGGCCACGGGTTGTTTGTGGGCGTGGCCACGTCTGTGGATTCTGAAGGACATCGTGACGTTAGATCCAGAAGTTCACGTCCACGAGAATCTTTACCTTCTTCCTCCACGTCCTGCTCGTCGTACACGTCGACCTCCAGCAGTCGAATCAACATCCGGAACAAGATCCGCAGGAACTGCAGGTACGCACCTGTCTTACCCACCTGGAGAGAATCAATGTTGGACCTTTTATGATCAATAATGTTGGACCTTTTATGATCAATAAAGTTGAACCTTTTGTTAACAATAATGTTGGACCTTTTATGATCAATAAAGTTGAACCTTTTGTTAACAATAATGTTGAACCTTTTATGATCAATAATGTTGGACCTTTTATGATCAATAATGTTGAACCTTTTATGATCAATAATGTTGGACCTTTTATGATCAATAATGTTGAACCTTTTGTTAACAATAATGTTGAACCTTTTATGATCAATAATGTTGAACCTTTTATGATCAATAATGTTGGACCTTTTATGATCAATAATGTTGGACCTTTTATGATCAATAATGTTGGACCTTTTTATGATCAATAATGTTGAACCTTTTATGATCAATAATGTTGAACCTTTTATGATCAATAATGTTGGACCTTTTATGATCAATAATGTTGAACCTTTTATGATCAATAATGTTGAACCTTTTATGATCAATAATGTTGGACCTTTTATGATCAATAATGTTGAACCTTTTATGATCAATAATGTTGGACCTTTTATGATCAATAATGTTGAACCTTTTGAACAATAAAAAAAAAAAAAAAAAAAAATAGATCAATAATGTTGGACCTTTTATGATCAATAATGTTGAACCTTTTATGATCAATAAAGTTGAAGTTAAATCCAGGTGTTATATTAACAAACCAACCACAGGACTAATCTTCACTAGCATCTCATCAATAACCATCGACCTCACCTGAGGGGGTCCACTGAGCAGCAGACGTCGAGGATGCGGGTCTTGCGGAGCGCCACAGTCGGCGTGGTGTTGCCTAGCAACCGTCCAGCGGCGGTAGTAGAGGCTCTGCTCCTCGCGCAGGAGGGTCTCGGTGATGGGGGGCCTCAGGGGGCTGTTCCACGACATGTCGGCGTGAGGCAGCAGCGAGTACGAGTTCAGCTGACAGTCGCCCGACAGCAGGTCGTACGCCGCCCGCGACATGATGGCGGTTCGAGGGGCGACGCGGGCGGGTCTCGGGGGGCGACCGAACTGCGTGGACTGACTGGGTCTCTGCGTGGACGAGGAGGACGGGGACGGCGAGGACGAGGACGAGCTGGAGTAGAAGGACTGGGGGGCGTTGGGGGCTTTGGACGGGTGCGACGTGATCTGGCTGCCGAAGGAGTCGCACTCTTGCTTGAACCCCTGAGTGAGGGTCCCCACGTTAGAGGTCACGGCGCCATCTGGTGGACCGGAGGACGTCGAGGGCTTCTGGTCCATGAGGTCGGACGAGCTGACGCCGTTTTCTGCCAACGAACCTGTGGACGAACAAAATATTCATCAAATAATATCAATATTTCACTCATTTTAGCGCTTTTATAACTCATTTATCTTTATATGAATTATTTATGTTTTGTTTTTGTCTAAATATTCTATATAAATACATTTGTTATTATTATTTTAAATTAATACTTGAATTTATAGGACAAATATTTGTCATTTTTTGTTTTGTATTTTTTTTTAAGACTATTTTATTATAATATTCTTGTAATTATCTTTTAATACGTGTGTTAAATATTTCCAATAGTGAAGCTGCTGCAGTGACAACAGTGTGTGATTTATCTTATCTTATCTTAACACTTAAACATCGTCAATAACCACGATCTACCTAATCTTATCTTATCTTAACACTTAAACAGAGTCAATAACCACGATCTACCTAATCTTATCTTATCGTAACACTTAAATATAGTCAATAACCACAATCTACCTAATCTTATCTTATCTTAACACTTAAACAGAGTCAATAACCACGATCTACCTAATCTTATCTTATCTTAACACTTAAACATAGTCAATAACCACGATCTACCTAATCTTATCTTATCTCAACACTTAAACATAGTCAATAACCACGATCTACCTAATCTTATCTTATCTCAACACTTAAACATAGTCAATAACCACGATCTACCTAATCTTATCTTATCTCAACACTTAAACAGAGTCAATAACCACGATCTACCTAATCTTATCTTATCTCAACACTTAAACAGAGTCAATAACCACGATCTACCTAATCTTATCTTATCTCAACACTTAAACATAGTCAATAACCACGATCTCCCTAATCTTATCTTATCTCAACACTTAAACATCGTCAATAACCACGATCTACCTAATCTTATCTTATCTTAACACTTAAACAGAGTCAATAACCACGATCTACCTAATCTTATCTTATCTTAACACTTAAATATAGTCAATAACCACGATCTACCTAATCTTATCTTATCTCAACACTTAAACATAGTCAATAACCACGATCTACCTAATCTTATCTTATCTCAACACTTAAACATAGTCAATAACCACTATCTACCTAATCTTATCTTATCTCAACACTTAAACATAGTCAATAACCACGATCTACCTAATCTTATCTTATCTCAACACTTAAAGATAGTCAATAACCACGATCTACCTAATCTTATCTTATCTCAACACTTAAACAGAGTCAATAACCACGATCTACCTAATCTTATCTTATCTTAACACTTAAATATAGTCAATAACCACGATCTACCTAATCTTATCTTATCTCAACACTTAAATATAGTCAATAACCACGATCTACCTAATCTTATCTTATCTTAACACTTAAACATAGTCAATAACCACGATCTACCTAATCTTATCTTATCTCAACACTTAAACAGAGTCAATAACCACGATCTACCTAATCTTATCTTATCTTAACACTTAAATATAGTCAATAACCACGATCTACCTAATCTTATCTTATCTCAACACTTAAATATAGTCAATAACCACGATCTTATCTTATCAACTTCATCAAACATTGACTAGAGAATCAGGTTCTGACCCGAGGTTCTGGTGGCGGCGCTGCCGTTGCTCTGCGGTCTCTCCAGCTCGTCTCCGTCGTTGGGGGTCGTCGTGGTGGTCTTGTCCGAGTCGGACCCCCGGGGGGTGGAGCCTCTCTTGGGGTCCCGGAACACACTGGTGGACACGTGGGTGCAGGCCAGACCCACCTCCTGCTCCAGGGCCGTCCGGGTCAAGTAGCTGGAGTCGATGAGACGCAGGTCGCTGTACTTGAGGGACCTGAGGAGGAGACGATGATGAGGAAGAACATCTGGAGCTACTGAAGGTTTGAATATTAACTCACTTCACAACAAAGTAACGATATTTAACAGAACTGTGTAGATTTATTTCTATTTTATGTTTATGTTTTATATATTTTTCAAACAACATAAATATTCACAGCGTTTGTTAATTTTTGTGTTGCAATTAAACTTTCGGCCTCTAGATGGCAGCAGTGGTTACGTCCTCCACAGCTAAAGGAAGAATGATGGCTGAGGACGAGAGGATACAGTGAGTCCAGCAGCTTTTAAAGCTGATGTTTGGACATATTTTGGTTTGAAAACAAATGAAAGCAGTTACAACACCAGAGTCAAGTACTGGACAATACTACACATATATACTTGTTACTACACTATCACAACACCAGAGTCAAGTACTGGACAATAATACACATATATACTTGTTACTACACTATCACAACACCAGAGTCAAGTACTGGACAATACTACACATATATACTTGTTACTACACTATCACAACACCAGAGTCAAGTACTGGACAATACTACACATATATACTTGTTACTACACTATCACAACACCAGAGTCAAGTACTGGACAATACTACACATATATACTTGTTAATACACTATCACAACACCAGAGTCAAGTACTGGACAATACTACACATATATACTTGTTACTACACTATCACAACACCAGAGTCAAGTACTGGACAATACTACACATATATACTTGTTACTACACTATGAAAGTATTTTATCACCTTGGAAAAGTCTCTCCGAGTGGATCCTTCCCGGTCAGGATGACGATGCATGAAAGTCCCTCCAGGTCCTCGTAGGTGTGAGGAACCCAGTCCTCCTGCTCACAGCCGCGCCAGGACTACAACACAACAACACAACAACACAACAACGTTGAGAGATCATCTTCAATAGGTTCAGGAGCAGAGGTCGGACCGACCTTCAGGCGTCCGATGAAGTGTCTGGACAGGGTCAGCTCGGAGGCGGGGCTTCCCAGCAACACGGCGAAACACAGCGTCAGCCCCAGTTTGTCCCTCACGTCCTCCAGGCGTTCCTTGGCCAGCATGGCCAGCTGCAGGGACGGGACTCGCACCAGCAGCATGTGTCCCCGTCCCTGGGAGCCCTCCCTGCTGGGGGCGTTGATCAGGTCCTCCACCATGGCCAGGGTCTCCGGGGTGATGTGGTCTCGCAGGGACGGGGAGGAGGTCAGCGCCATCATGGCCTCGCTGTACTGCTGGATCAGCAGGTAGCTGCGGATCACCATGCTGTGCAGGTGCGGGTGTCTGTGGAGAGGAGAAGGTCAGGAACCTGCTCGCCACCTTCTCAGGGTTGACCTCTGACCTCTGCAGGAGCGTCTGCACCATCTTCTCGAAGGCGTCGTCGCAGCGCAGGATGGGACTGGCGACCCCCCACTGCAGGGACTTGCTGTAGTCCCTCAGACCGAAGTAGACCAGGTCATGGGGAGACTGCTCCCCCTGCTGGCCGGAGGTCAAACACAAACACGGTGAGTGAACATCAAGTTACATCCAGAATATGAAGTCCAGAATATATGACACAAAAGTATCAAAAATGTATTTCTTTAAATTTATAATTAATAAAAAGGACATTAAAAGTAATAAAACAAGACATAGTCATGATCTTAAGGGAGTTAAAACAAATCTGCTCTTTAAATGAACATTTATTTCTACAGCTAGAGACTTTTATTACAGAGAAATACAAACATAAAGAACAAAAATGTTGAATTCAAACTATTATTTGTGTCCATAGATCTAGGACGTGTAGAACGATGTCAACACTAGAGCGACAACTGACACTTAAAAAAGAGAAAATAATCAGTATTTAACAAAATAATGGATAGGAAGGAAAAATAGAAGGAAAACATTGTTGGTAAAATATAATTAGATTCTTTATTTCACCAAATAATAAAAGATTGTGGAGGAATCGTTGAGCTGTTAATGCAGATCATGATGATTATTATTATTATAATATGTTTATGTTTTGTTAAATATTGTCAAATCAAGACAAACTGTCAAATATTGTCAGGATGTGCATCAAGTACGTAAACGTATCTTCAGGTCTGTGTTATGTCTGCGGATTAATTCAAATATTGTTGAAAACGACGACATATATGAGTTTTAAATACTATGGAATCGTAGATATAAAGACACGAGAAGAGAAATGAAGATATAAAGAGAGAAAATTGAATTTGTTTACACTTTAACGACATGGATGAAGATGTTGGGGGGTTTTTCTTGGGGGCCCTGGGGGGTTTTTTGTTTTTATGTGTGTTTCTACCTTTTTTAAAAAACCTTTATTTAAATAAATTGTTTTCTCTTGGTCCTCCTGGTGTGTTTGTGTTTATATGTGTATCTGTACTTGTTAGTCAATACTTTATTTGATTAATGTGTTTTTCTCTTGGTCCTCCTGGTGTGTTTGTGTTTATATGTGTATCTGTACTTGTTAGTCAATACTTTATTTGATTAATGTATTTTTCTCTTGGTCATCCTGGTGTGTTTGTGTTTATATGTGTATCTGTACTTGTTAGTCAATACTTTATTTGATTAATGTGTTTTTCTCTTGGTCCTCCTGGTGTGTTTGTGTTTATATGTGTATCTGTACTTGTTAGTCAATACTTTATTTGATTAATGTATTTTTCTCTTGGTCCTCCTGGTGTGTTTGTGTTGTTTTTTTAATAAAAAAAAAAAAAAAAAAAAAAACACACCACCCCCCCCCCCCCCCCCCCCCCCGGGGGGGCCCCGCGGCCCCGGGGGCCGCGCGGGCCCCCCCCCCGCGCGGGGGGGGGGGGGGGGGGGACCCGCCCCCCCCCCCCCGGGGGGGGGGGCGGGCCCCCCCCCCCCGGGCGTTCCCCCCCCCGGCCCCCCCCCCCCCCCCCCCCCCGGACCCCCCGCCCCCGCCAGGCCCCGGGGGAGAACCGGGGAGGGAAAGGTAACATCTCAGATCGTATGTTGAAGTTAATAATAAAAACATTTATAAAACCATATGTGACAGAAACGACAAAAAATGCAATATTTTATATTAGTTAAAGCATTATTTAATGAATAATTATTATTGTTTTTGTATTCATCTCGTTTATTCATTTTATTTTACATTTTCTACCGCTTTATCTCTTATGGGGGTCGCGGGGAGACTGGAGTCTATCCCAGTTTTATAGGGTGAGAGGCAGGGGACACCCTGGACAGGACACCAGTCTGTCTCAGGACACACAAAGACAGATATCCATTCACACACACACTCATACCTACGGACAATTTCCCCTCAAGTTCTCAATCAACCTCTGTATGTTTTTGGACTGTGGGAGGAAACCGGAGTGTCCGGAGTAAACCCACACAACACGAGGAGAACAAATAAACTCCACACAGAAAGGTCACAAGATGGTTTGACCTGGAAGTGAACCATCTTGCTGTGAGGGCGAACCTCTGCGCCACAGTGCGCCTCATTTTACTGCTTCATTCTATCATTTGTATCCAGAACACAAAAATAAAAATAATAACATTATAGTAGTAGTTTTTAAAACAATGTCAACGAGTTCTGATCCTCATTTTTCGGAAAATAGTTTTCCAGCAGTTTATTCCGAAGACCGGAGGACACAGGACTTCTCCGACCTGAAGTCTAAACACCTGGGTGCTCTTGAGCAAGGTTTTTACCTGGTGAGGTCGACGTGCGAGTTGTCGTGGATGAGCACGAACAGCGTGTACGGGTTCTGCTTCACCTTCCTCATGAACGCCTCCATCTTGGCGTGGATGTCGGCGTCCAGACGCACCACGTACTTGTCGGACTTCTGGTGAGCCGAGGAGGCGTCTTCGATGCCCAGGTCCACCAGGACCCCCGACTGTCGTATCCGCTGGGCCGTCTGGTGGACCAGCACGTGAGAGGGCGGGACCAGGATCAGGAAGTCCACTTTACAGAAGCGACCCAGGTCCAGGTTCTGAGTCCCCGAGTCGGCGATGGAGCAGACTTGCGAGAGGAGGTTCCGGGCCACGGTCAGCTGGGCCGGGAAGATCTGGAAGACCTTGTTGATCAACTCGGCTGCAGGAACACAGATAATAAAAAACATGTTAGATAAAGAAACATTAAAGAATCTGACCTTGTGTCAAAACATACGATTTTTAATTATTCTTCCATAACTGGAGGAAAAATATTAAGTTGTTCCAACAGTTGAGATGAAACACATTATATTTTAAAATGTAGTACATATATTTTAAAAAGCAATACATCAACAAATAATATATATATATAAAAAAAAAATAGTTATAAGAACAAATGAAGATAAATATAAAATAAATAAAATAATGATACAACAGTAGGAAGAAGGTTCAGTAAGAACTTTTCTTTATTCTATATTTATTTTCATTTATGTTTCAAACAACTCGTCATAGACTTGACAGACGATCAGCACCGAGAGGAACTCGCTCGCACAACGTTCATGTGAATCACGACGATGAAAGGATGAACTATTTGACCTCTGTCCGTGTGCGGCGACATGCCGGCGGCCTCCTGCGAGTGGATGTTCTCCGTGACGTCGCCCTGGTAGGGCTGCACGACCTGACCCTTCCGTCTGCGCTGGTACCGGACCAGCTGCTTGTCCAGATTGTCCCCTTGAAAAACAACCAATCAGCAGGAGACAGATGAGCAAACGTCTGCTGAAGGAACATATTCACAGGAGAAACTAGACGTTGAATCAGAGTGAAATTAAATTGAAGAATTAACTCAAGGAGATAAAACAAGTTAAGACTTGAAAAGTCTATCAGAATATTTAACTTAACATGTTAAGTGGATTTTCTTTTACTTTAATGTTTATTATTTTTAATTATTGAAACACAAATTGTAAATATTTTCATTTTCTACACAGAGTTCAGAATTATAATTCCAATAATTAAGAATAAAAAGGTCCAAAATGTTTGGTTTTTTAGTTATAATCTCAATACAACAATGTTGCGATGACACCAGACATCACCAAACGAGTGCCGAGCTACTCGTTCGAACTTTGAGCCAATCATGCGACACATAAACAAAAGAACAAGTTTCAAAATTTAAAATGTTTAGCTCAATATTCTGTATTTTATTTGTACAGAAATCATAATTAGTTGAAGCTAAAAATAACGTATAATAATAATGTTAAAAAGGTATTAATTAAAATGATTATATTATAATATTATATTGTTTCTATTCAATATTCACAATCAAACGACGTAAACAAAGATTCAGTAAAAGGGAACGATTTTTATAATCAGATTATAAAACACCTTTAATTATATTTTAAATAAATGGTAAACTCATAATAACATGAAAATTATGCACATTTTACTTTAGAACTTGTTTAATTTCCCCTCATTTTCACAAGTTTTACTAAGTCAATTTGCGACATTTGATCATTGTTCATTTAGGAATTACCCATAATAAAAGAATAAATATGAATATTTATGGAGAAAGTAGCATAGCATACTATAGCATACCTAGCCAAACAGCTAATGCTAGCACAGTTAGCAGCGAAGCTTCTCTGGGTCTATAGATGCATGTTATTTAAAAAAACAGTTTATTTCAATATGTTGCAAGTTTTGACTAAAAGGTAATGATTCCTACAGTATTGAAGATAACAATAAATAGTAAAAAGGTTTAACTTTAGGTTAACATGGGGAGAGTTTCAACATTTAAAATGTTAAACTCAATATTCTGTATTTTATTTGTACAAAAATCATTAAAAATAACTGAACATGTTAAAAAGGTATTAATTAAAATGATTACATTATATTATAATATTATATTGTTTCTATTCAATATTTACAATCAGATGATTTAAACAAAGATTCAGAAAAACTGAATGTTTTTATAATCAGATTTTTAAAACACTTTTTATTACTGAAAAAACAATAAAACATGAAAATTCTGCAAATTTTTCTTTAGAACTTGATTAATTTTTTTAAGTTTTACGAAGGAAATTTGCAACAATTTCAACATTTCAAATGTTAAACTCAATATTCTGTAATTTATTTGAACAAAAATCATTAAAAACAACTGGACATGTTAAAAAGGTATTAATTAAAAGTATTACATTATATTATCATATTAAATTGTTTCTATTCAATATTCACAATCAGATGATTTAAACAAAGATTTGAGATGTTAAACTCAATATTTAACAATACACTGATAAAACTCATTTAAACACAGACTCGTTTGCAGTAACAGTTTCCGCCACTAGATGGAGGAACTGAACCCACATTCTTACCCAGTGACGTGGTCTTGAAGTGAGCCGCCAGGACGCTGACCTTCCCGGTGATGAGCTCGTAGCTGATCTCCTTCAGGAACTCGTTGGTCGTCAACATTCCCTCGGCCAGAGCTCGAGCCTGATACTTCCCTGAGGACGACACGCTGGGTCACACACGAACGGGTGTTTGAATGGGTCGAGGACTGACCTAGGACCAGGACGCAGAACTCGTTGACCTTGGAGGCGCAGATGATGACCACGTACGTGGGCAGGACCTGCTGCCGCGGCCCGTCGCCCAGCGAGCGCAGGGACTCGGAGATGCCTTCGCCCAGCGTGCCGTGAGAGACCACCACCTGGACCCGGCCCCCGGACACGCTGGCCTCCAGCCGGGCCAGCCAGGGCAGCTGGGCGGGCGAGACCGCCGGACCCCCTGGACAGCTCAGCATGGCCTTCAGAACGATCTGCTCCAGCTCCTCCCGCAGAGGAATCTGCTCCGAGCCTTGAGGGGAGAACAGATGCCGTCATGTCACTGACTGATGATACATTGTTGGGGAAACATCTGCTTCCAATTGTCGGAACCAAAGATAATTTCTGGTTCTGTCCGTCGGGTCAGTCTGACCTGCCAAGTCTTGAATAACAGGAAACACGGAGCGAGAAGATCAGAGCGACGTGTGATAAGAGCCTCGATGCTGTAACACTTCGAACCTTCTGGAGTGAATGTTGTTCTGAGAGAGTCGTTGCTTTTTCTATCATCTGTATATTTGACATAATCTCTTCAATTATTGAATAAAACTATTAAATACAATCAATTTATAAAGACAATATTTTGTAGATTCATATCTTTCAAGTCGCTCTGTTGCTTTAGTCTGATTATTAATTAATATATTAATTATTATTATAACTATTATAATGTTTATATTGGACTTAAAAGACGATGACTTTAAATTTTATAATCATTTTGGAACATTTATTTTTGAATTGTTTAATTAAGATATCTATGTGTGAAAAATATATATTTGTATTTGTATTTCACTTATTGAAAAAATAAATTCAACCTTTGATATACAAATGATTGAATTTAATTATTTAAAAAATGATTGTTTTATCTCTGGGTAACACAAGCGAAACAACAACAAACACATTTTGTTTTTGAGCCTCCGGGTCATCTTGACCCAGAGATAACACAAGGGTTTGTTCCTCGGAACAAAACCAACAACATTTCACTGAAACATGTCAATGTAATTATTATTTCAATGGCACCGATCGTCTCTCATACGAATGGACTCACCGAGCCGGGCCAGGTACTGCAGCGTGAGCAGGATCATGGTCTCCACGTTGAGGACTTGACTTCGGTTCAGGCCCAGAGTGTCCAGAGTTTTCTCCGTCAACTGACCGTTCTTGTAGCAACTGACCAGCAGCGGACTGACCACCACGTCGCCGACGTTGCCGTAGAAATACGGTAACGTGCCGTGACCTGTGGGTCGTTGAAAAAATATAAAAATATTAATTAAACAACTAAATTAAACTAATATAAACATTTTCTTGTTTGTTTTTCATTTCACCTAATTATCAGTGTTTTATTATTTGTGTTGTTTAACCTCCGTTTCACAAGATACACAGATTTTTTAACATATATATTTTCATAAAAGGAAGATAAATAGGTGATATTATTGCTTTAAACAAGAATCTCTTTACATTTATGAAACAAAGTGATAGTTAATGTCATACTTTTATTAAATAACTAGTCCTAAAAGAACCAGAGGCAGCTACTACGTTAGTCATGCTAAGCTAAAGTGGCTAAAACGTTTTTTTCTCACCTAAGAAATAACCATTACTTACTTACTCACCTTTTTACGATTTATTTTTATATCCAATACTTTAGGAATCATTAGCTTTTAGTCAAAACTCGCAGAATATTGAGATAAATAGTTGTTTTTTTAAAGAACATGTGCATCTATAGACCCAGAGAAGCTGCGCTGCTAACTGTGCTAGCGTGAGCTGTTATGCTAACACATTACACCTTATGCTAGGTATCGATGTTGTGCTACTTTCTCCATAAATATTCATATTTATTCTTTTATTATGGGTTATTTCTGAGTAAACAATCATCAAATGTCGCAAATTTACTTTGAAAACTTGTGAAAAAGGGGAAAAATTAATCAAATTCCAAATTAAAATGTGCAGAATTGTCATGTTGTTATTAGTTTTCATTTCATTTCACATTTCATTTAAAATGTAATTAAAGGTGTTTTATAATCTGATTATAAAAACATTCAGTTTTTCTGAATCTTTGTTTACTTTTGTTGTTTACTTACCTGTTTTAATGATTATTGTACAAATAAAATAAAGAATATTGAGTTTAACATTTTAAATGTTGAAACTCTCCCCATGTTAACCTAAAGTTAAACCTTTTTACTATTTATTGTTATCTTCAATACTTTAGGAATCATTACCTTTTAGTCAAAACTTGCAACATATTGAAATAAACTGTTTTGTTAAAGAACATGTGCATCTCTAGACCCAGAGAAGCGGTGCTGCTAACTGTGCTAGCATTAGCTGTTTAGCTAGGTATGCTATAGTATCAATGTTATGAATATTGTAAATGAATATTTCATTTTTATTATTTTATTATTGGTTATTTCTGAATAAACAATCATCAAATCTCACAAACTTCCTTTGTAAAAACAAGTAAAATGTGCAGACCTTTCATGTCATTATTTATTTTTTATTAATTTAAAATAAAGTAAAAGGTGTTTTATAATTATTCCCCTTTTTCTGGCTCTTTGTTTACATCATTCTGATTAAATATAGACAATATAATAGTTAGTATTTTAATTAATAGTTTTTTTTTAACACGTTCAGTTGTTTTTTAGCTTCAACTACTGTTTCATGATTTCAGTACAAAATAAAGATAGTTTTCATGTAAACAAGGATCAGAAAGCCTGTCAATCACAGCAGGTACCGATGAGAATGACGGGTCGCACGCCTGAGACACCGAGCAGGTTGTCGGGGACGACGACCGTCTCGCCGACGCTGACGGGCTGAGGCTGGACGACGGCGGTGACGGGCGTCTGCGGACACGACGCGCTCGACGCCAAACCTGGAAGATAAAAACCCAGGATTCAAGCGGCTGCGGAACAAGGTCACGGAAAATTAAGGTCCAAGAGACGTTTCCATCTTAGCCCCGTCGCCATGGAGACCACGAGTGAATCATCCCTGACAACGAGAGGACGTCAGCGAGGCTCGGACGACGACAACAACAAAGATGGAGGACCTGAGAGCAGTTTCAACTCACGCATGAACGCACCTGGAGAACACACGATGGGTCGGATCGCCGGCACCGGGACGGCCGTGGGCGGCACCGGAACCAGCGTGTTGGGGTGCCAACTCCTGTGGCGCTTCTTAGGAGGACCGGAGTGCATGGCCGAGGATCCTGCCACAGAAACGACATCCACGAGTGAACGAGTGAGTCGACTCTACTGCCCTCGAGCAAGACGCCGGCGCTTCTTTTTTAGCTTTTGAAAAATGTTCTTGATAGCAATGAGCTCATCGGGCCAGCAGGGGGCAGGAGATCACACAAGTATGGAGGAGCAAGAACTATGATAAGCTTGTGATTGACCTTCAAACGACTCAAGGATCCAGATGGATATTTGGAAAACCATCAAAACAATCTGTGTCACTATCATTAGTTTCATCAGTTTTTGAGTTATTTTGCGGACGTTTAGAGTATGGAGAAGCAAGAACTATGATAAGCTTGTGAGCGACCTTCAAACGACTCAGGGGTCCAGATGGATATTTAAACCATCAAAATATATGGAAAAGTTTTTTAATTTTTTTCCCAAAGGGGGGGGGGGGGGGGGGAGCAAAAAAAAAAAAAAGTTTGGGGGCCGCCCTCAAAACAACCAAGGATCCAGATGGATATTTAGAAAACCATCAAACCAATCTGTGTCACTATCATTAGTTTCATAGTTTCATCAGTTTTTGAGTTATTTTGCGGACGTTTAGAGTATGGAGGAGCAAGAACTATGATAAGCTTGTGAGCGACCTTCAAACGACTCAGGGGTCCAGATGGATATTTAGAAAACCATCAAAATAATCTGTGTCACTATCATTAGTTTCATAGTTTCATCAGTTTTTGAGTTATTTTGCGGACGTTTAGAGTATGGAGGAGCAAGAACTATGATAAGCTTGTGATTGACCTTCAAACGGCTCAGGGATCCAGATGGATATTTGGAAAACCATCAAAATAATATGTGTCACTATCATTATTTTAATAGTTTCATCAGTTTTTGAGTTATTTCACAGACGTTTAGAGTATAGAGGAGCAAGAACTATGATAAGCTTGTGAATGACCTTCAAACGACTCAGGGATCCAGATGGATATTTGGAAAAGCATCAAAACAATCTGTGTCACTATCATTAGTTTCATCAGTTTTTGAGTTATTTTGCAGACGTTCAGACGAACACACACCAGAGCATCGACTCCTGGTCGGACCTACTACATCCTCGGTCACGACCGAACCTCGTTCTTACCTGGACTGTCTCCCAGCTCCGTGGTGCGGTACCCCTGGCTCGGGGGCCCCAGCGAGACCTGCGACGGGCTCAGGAGGGGCGGACGTACATCGACGACCAAGCCGTTGGCGCTCGGGTTGACCCTCAGAGCTGTGGGCACTATATAGACAAAAGAGATATAAGAGGCGTCACACACACACACACACACACACACACACACACACACACACACACATGGAGGTCGAGTCCGGCGATAAAAGTGAGTAAAAACATTGTTTCATGGATCGAGCGTCGATCTGTGTGTGAGTCGATCGGGAATATTGACAAACGACTCGCTCGCCGTGTGTGTGTGTGTGTGTGTGTGTGTGTGTGTGTGTGTGTGTGTGTGTGTGTGTGACACACGCATCGACCCGTGTGTAGCTCCTGCTCGTCAATATCACAACCTTGTAACGAGGATAATGGAGAGCGAGACCTTAAAAAGTCATTACGGCATTCCTTCCCGGAGTATTGATCGTGAACACAACACACACACACACACACACACACACACACACACACACACACACACACACACACACACACGTTTGTTTGTGTCACGCCGGCCATAACGGAGGTTAATCTCTGCTCCACGGTCAGCAGCAGCTGAACCGCCGAGAGAGAAAAAAAACCTGTAGCTAAGCAACGTTTAATGGAAGGCGGCGAGGTCGCCGCGGTGACCTCGGGGAGGAAACGACCGGCGTTGGCGAGCGTTTTACCGATGGGCAGCGTCTTGTGTCCCGGCGTGGAGGCCAGAGGCTTGAGGAAGCTGCAGTCGCGGCTCACGTCCTGGCCGAAGAACACCGCCGACGCCTGCGTGGACCTGCCGGGCGGCGAGTCTGAGGAGAGGGGTCAGAGGTCGGAGAGGGTGAGCTGATTGGTCGACCGTTCCGGACGTCACCTAAACCACCGACGTTGAGAGACGACTGAAGCTGTCGCTCCAAAACCTGAAGGTCACCGCGAGCCAGGACCAGCTCTTGGAGCAGATTCCGTTTCAAGGCGGATCAATAGTCCCCGAGCTCGTATCAATCAAGCGAGTGACCAGAGGGTCGTGACAGCTGGAGTCACAACATCACACACACACACTCCGAGTCAACACACACACCTGCGTTCAGCGCCTCAGGTTCATGTTGACCTCATGTGAACGTTGAGAGATTGTGTTTCAATCATTTCACTTATGACTATCACTAGTTAACTGGTTTATTTGTTGAGTCAACACACACACCTTCGTTCACTGCCTGAGGTTCATGTCGACCTTTTAGAAACATTTAAAATAAATCTTTGAGTTTGTGTTTCAATCATTTCACTTATGACTATCACTAGTTAACTGGTTTATTCGTTGAGTCAACATCTTTCAGACATTAGTCATCGACAGAACAAACTCTTTCTTTCTGTCTATCATCAGTCATTCTCTCTGCACTAATGAAATAATAACGTATTATTATATATATTATTTAATATAATATATAATATATATAATATAATAATATTTAGGCATTTTTTCATCATTAATTCTTCACACACTGAGGAAGTCTTAGTTCGCAGCACAAAGCTCACAAAAAAACGATCAAACAAACATGAACTGATTAAAAAGTAGATCAATAATTAATCAAATATTAACAAATATAACAAAAACAAACACTAGCATAAGTGGAGTAAAAAATACAACGTTATATTTTTGTATATTTTAAATGTAAAGCTCTTTATGTTTTTTACATTTCCAAAGCAACTAAAATCAATAAATCTTATATATGACATATGTATAGAAAATTATGATATTATACTGTTTTTAATTATTTTAGGGATTTATTTATTTATTGTCTATTTAAATTATTCACTTTCATAATTACTTTATTTTTATTGTGTTGATTTTATGCACTTTATAGTCTTAATCAAATGTATTGATATTATTTTCATTATTTTTATTATGTTTATTATTATTATTATTATTTTCATTATTATTATTATAAGTATTTTCATTATTATTATTAAAAGGATTGACATTATTATTATTAGTATTTTCATTTTTATTTTTATTATTATTATTATAAGTATTTTCATTATTATTATTAAAAGGATTGACATTATTATTATAAGTATTTTCATTATTATTATTATTATTATTATTATTATATATAA
>JACEEU010000706.1:22301449-22321449 GCA_016630915.1 Callionymus lyra
TAGCTGATGAATATTCTTTGTTGATGTATAACTATATATTAGCTGCTGAATATTAGCTATAGGTTGGTGCTATTAGCTATATATTAGCTGATGATACTATTCTTTGTTGATGCTATTAGCTATATATTAGCAGCTGATACCATGAGCTGTTGAGGTGATTCACTATATATTAGCTGTTGATGCTAATAGCTCTCTATTAGCTGCTGATGCTATTTACCATATATTAGCTGCTGATAATATTTGCCAAATATTAGCTGTTGATGCTATTAGCCTCAAAATAGCTATATATTAGCTATTGATGCTATTAGCTGTTGATACTATAAGCTATATATTAGCTCTTGATACTATTAGCTATATATTATATAGTGATGCTATTAGCTACTGATGCTATTAGCATCAAGCTAGGATTAGCATAGATTCCCCCAACAATCCTACCTTCCAGGCTCCCAGGATACGCCTCGGGCTCCAGGTAGAGCTGCGTGAAGATGGGCTGAGGGTCTCCACTGCTGGACCTCAGCGACGCCTCGATGGAGTTATGAAGAGCTTCTTCGAATCGAGCAGACTTCAGCTGCCCTGCGTACGAGTTCCCCATTTTCTGAGGGAGGAGAAGAGAATTGTTGATGAACCTGTGAGAACGAATCAATGAAGAGCTTCTATGAGACTCAAGATGTTTAACATTATTTATCTCTTGTCTCTGTCCTTCACTTCTCTACGTCTGCCTGAGCTCACTCAAGAACGAAGGATCAGATAGAGAGAGAGAAGAACGGGGGAGGATGGAGAGCTGGAAACCATATGCTAATGCTAGCTTGATGCTAATAGCATCAAAAGCTAATATAAGGCTAAAGATAGTTGATGTGTTAACAGTATATCTTTTTTTTTTATTAACGTTAAAATATAAATGAACTCAATTGTTAATTTGCTTGGATGTGGTGAAGATGAAAAAGAAGAAGGTGTCGCACAAGAAAAATGGGTTGAAGGTTCAAAACCGAGCGGGGGTCGAAGGTCAAGCAGCTGAAGATTCACATCACGTGGTTTGATCTTCAAAAGAAGCTTCGACGCTCGTGTAAACGAACCAGAAACTCAAAGACGAGAGACTAGAAGAACAAAGTAGTAAACGATGAATATTTGATCGTATAAATTAAGCTTCATTTTAACTCTTTCATGAGGAAAAAACATCTTAAAAATCTCTGAATCAAGGTTCCTTTGAATTGTTACAAAAACTGGGGATTAAAACCTTTTAAAAGAATATTTTCAAAATGAATAAAATGTCAAATATCTTAACGTTACCAACTGTAAACAACAAATGTCGTTAAATTAACCTGAACATTTAATCCACATTATTATTATTATTGATTAAAGAAATGGCAAAAGATCAATTGTTAGATATCCATTATAAAGATCATTTTGATGTGATTGTTGAAAGAAATAATTGAAATATAATTATAATAAATAGACGTAGTTTCTTGCCAAATACTTTCCCCCAATAATCCCATTAAAAAAGGGACTAAATGATCGACATCAAGGTGTGTTTGCTCCAACAAAGCGACCCGAGCCACAGGTCCGTCAGCTTCACTGACTCCCTTTGTCTCCATTCAAATACACAGCGCCGACCGAACCCTTGAGCAAACCGACTATTGTCAACGGTGAGAATCAAGTTTGCTCTTCTCCGCCCGCCCTGACATCTCCGTCCACGCCTGGACAAGTTCCACGGTTTACCTGACAGACCTTCCCGGGCTGGAATCTGAGCGAGACAAAGGCCAGATTAGCCGAACCTGATTGTGGCGTCCGAGATAAGCAGCTTAGAACCGCTACAGTATTTGGGCTTTAACTGATGGGCGCGAGGAGGGGGTCGCGGCCCACTGCCGCCCCGAGGGGCTGCTTCGATCGTCAAGAGGGTTTTCTGGCTCCGTGACCCCCGGAGCCCTGGCCGGACAGATTTGTCATTAACCTCGCGAGGCAGGAGGTGAACCCGGAGCGTGACCTTTCGTCACCTGAGTGTCAACAAACAAAGGCCCGACCGCGGCAGAGGTCGTGGAGCGGATGTTCTGGAGGTGTGAGTCGGGGGTGAGATAAGGTCAGAGGCGTGGACGAGCTGAACTCTGACGGACAAGGCACTGGACGACACCGAGGATGAGGTTGAAGGTTCAAACGCACGACTGCCTCGAGGAGCCACACAGAAAACTACACTTTTGTCGGCAGGAAATATATACGAAAACACAGACTATGAAAATAATATCCCGGAACACATGGCTTAGCATGTGGAAACAAAGTTAGCGTTACCTCGTTTAGATGCTAACAGCAGGAACACAAACAACTAGCATAAGCTTCTTAAAGATAACAGCTTTAATTATTTATTTAATAAATCCACGGAGGCAAAGCTAGTTAACGCTTCAGTAAATGTTAAACAAACGTCATTAACTGTAATATTTTAGGATAAATTTAATCTCTTAATCATTACAACACGAACCAGTAGAGGCCAGTAAAGAGCTTAGCATGTGGAAACAAAGTTAGCATTACCTCGCTTAGATGCTAACAGCAGGAACACAAACAACTAGCATAAGCTTCTGGAAGATAACGGCTTTAACTATTTATTTAATACATCCACGGACGTAAAGCTAGTTAACGGTTCAGTTAATGTTTAACAAATGTCATCAACTGTAATATTTTAGGATAAGTTTAATCTTTGATTCATTACCACATGAACCAGTAGAGGCCAGTAAAGAGCTGGAGCAGCAGATGCTAGCTGACATTTAGCTCAACAAAAGAAAACATTTTGAACTCTTTCGTTTCGAATTAAGGTAAGACTTTTATCAGGAGGTGATTATTATTTCAATGTTACTTCAAACTGCACATTTATTTAAATAAAATTTGAGCGTTTTCTTCAACAACACATATTGAACAAGTGTTAGCTTAGCATTAACATGCTAGCTGCTACATTAAAAAATGCTGTGACATTGTGTTGACATTTTTGTAATTTTAGTCCTAATATTGGGTCACAATGTCAAGAAACTGTAGTTTATTTAAGAGTTATTAGCCTTACATGGTGTTTTATTTCTTTGTAGAATGACCTGGAGCTCCAAACTATTATTTTATTTATATATTTATGTATTTTATTAGTGTATTTAGCCGGAAATAAACAATAGTTCTGTAAGTTGTTAGTTCTGTAAGAGTCTCGAGATGCATTTCCGTAAGTTTTTGAGCAGAATTAAAAGTTGTTTTTTACAATATTTGTTCCTCACTTGTGTCTTTAATGACCTTAAACACCTTAAATTCTTGAAACATGTCATTTTCTAGTTGAAGAGAAAAAGTGGAGGACGAGCGGAGAAGAATGTTGGACATATGGTGAGGAGACGTGTGAGGTGTCGCTCAATATCACAGATGCTATTAAGGTAATGTAGAACTTTATTGATCTATTAAACATTAAAACAAAAGTAACAGTTTATCATTGGAGGTGTTGAATACGTGACTTGTAAGTGTGTTTTCTTGTAAGTGTGTTTTCTCGTTACTGTGTTTTCTTGTGACTGTGTTTTCGTTCCTCGCAGACAATAATAAAGTCGGTCAAGGTCCTGCTCCTTCTGGGCGGCACCGACAGATTGTATGAATGTGACCTCGGGTCAGAATAAGCTCGTCTAATCTCCGAGGACCAGAGACGAGCGACTCGGTTCAAAACTGCGTCTCAAGCTGGTCACAAAAAAAGGTGATTTATGGTCGTTGTTGAAAATGAAGGTACTTACGTCTGATTGTTCGCAGGCTTCACTTCGGCTACATTCTGAGTCACCAACACGTCCACGGCAACATTTCAGCCCAAAAAACCTGCAACACGGAAAATCTCTGGTGAGTTTGATTAAATGTGAGACTTAATAATCGCACAATTTAATCGAGAATGATGACACATTTGACCTTTTAATTTAATTGATTAAAAAATTCAGCAATATATTGTGGTGGCGATAGTATAAATAACATATTAATATATTGAATGGAATAAAAAAAATCAGTAAACGGTGACAATTAAACCATCATTCAACGTATCCAACAAAGAATGTAACTAAACCTATCTTTTCGTTTGGATTTATATTACGCAACCGAACCTTTATATATAATTGTCTGTGTTTATTATGTGACACGGAGAAGTTAGTGTCAGAAACAAAGGTTCTAAACATCACCAAACAAACGGCTGCACTAATGGACGCTCAAAACACAGAAGAAAGACTCACACACCGTGACGTACTCACCGTAACGAGGCCTAAAACTTGTCATATGACACCCATGACTCCCTTCGGCTATTTTGGGAGAACACTATTGGTAGCTTTGTTTTGGAAAACACACACACACACACACACACACACACACACACACACACACACCCCCCTGAGATGGACGTGCAGCTACTTTGACCCCGACTATTGTCGCTCACTCAGACCCTGATACAGCCAAAGTTCTCCTTCAAACAGAGACGATCTCGTCACCGGCGACCGTCGGGTCACGAGTCCTGCTCAGTGGACACAGGTTCAACGTCACAACTATTAACCGCACGCAGGAACTTATTCTGGTCAATCATTAGCAGATCCCGCTAATCAAACAGCCCCCAAAAAAATGTCACGGCGTCGGACTCTTGATCTCGCGGACCGCAGACGAGTGGTGTGTTTTAAAATACGCAGAAACAAGTTCACGCTGATCCGAGTCGCACTGATGACAGACTCTCGGAATATTTGATGCTTATCTTTTCACCAACGAGCCGGAGACTCCGGAAGATGGAGCCGGAGATCGAGGTCACTTATGTGAGAGTAGCCAGAAGGCTCCAGTCCAGGGATCTTTCTACACATTTAAACTCAAACCATAAATACTGTGCAACTGTTCTGTGAATCAAACAGTTGTTGTGTTTGTTTGCTGAACGAACGCCTCATACAAACAAACAACTGGATATTTATGATATAAGTTCAAGTAAGATTCTCACCAGTATCATTGCTCACAAGGATTCAAGTTAAATAAAAACTAAATATCTCATTAAAAAAACTATATTTGGACAGAAATGAGTTACAATTGATTGAATCCTAAGAAAAACTCTTTCCCTAAAACCAACATTTGTCATCATCACTTGTAGTCTCGTCAAAATATATCTGAAGACAAGATTAAAGTTTAATTAATAATTTTACATTTCCATGTAGAAACAGTTGAATGAAAACTTTTAACGTCGAGGATAATAACTCTAACTACGTTAATAAAAATCAATTTCAAAGATTGATCATAAACATTGTGAATGCATTAGACGACACGTTTAACAGGTAAATAAATAGAAATAAATGATATAACGTTAATACAATCGACAGAACATTTATCTCTCAATATTGCAGGTTAAATGAACATTTAAAAGAAAAGAGATAATTCCAACAAAAACAGGAATTGGCCTCAAAAAGAGAATTGAAAGTGTAATAAAGAAACACTTTGATTGATTTATTAGGATCTAAATATGTGTTTCAGAATCTATTCTTACTTAAAATGTTCAAAATGTAGATTAATATATTTTAGCTTAAAGACAAATCCTATTTAACTGTGATGTTGAGTTTTGATAACCAGTTTAAACATCACAGATACTGGAAACTGGTTGAACTGGGATGAGAAACCATATGTTGGGATTATCTTTGTTCAACTGTAAACATCATTAAATAGCTTTGAAATCCATTGTAACTGTAAGAAAAAGTAAAATGTACTGTTTAAGGGTTTTGTTCCGATGTACACAAAACAAAACAAAAAAATGTAGTTGATAATTAAAGCTGTTCTTAATTTACCTCCTTCTTTATCAGCCTTTACTTCTTTATCAGCCTTTACTTCAATGGAAATACTTGTTTGGATGAATCTACGTGAAAAAAGCTGATTTAAAAGACCTCTGTCCTCCAGTCATGTAACTCTTGAAGTAATCCAACTGAACATTCATTTATCTTCTTGCTGAAGTATTTCCCCGAGCGAGCCGAGGTTGTCGGCAGAACCTGTAAATGCAGATGTTAACTGGATCCATATCTAATTCCTGCTCATTGTTATGCTGCCGGAGCTGAAGAGCCAGAAAAGAGTTTTTAACATCAGAAAGGCTTTATCTCTGAGGGGGGAGGGAGTTGAGAACGTCAGATATCTTCTGTTAACTCGGAGCATGAAGCCATGAAGAGGGATTAAAAAAAGACCCTGGACACACTTTACCTTGCATGACGGTCCGACCCCCCACTGACTCGACACGTCCAGATGATAAATCAGTAAATCCAAGGTTCAAAGTTAGTCCATGAGGGATAAATCCTGCAGGAAACGTGGAGGTTTCTCAGTTCTGAGCTCCCTATAGAGTCACCTTTGTCATGATCCACCATATCACAAGTGGGAGTCCTGGTCCCAGTACAGCAGTAACCCCCCTCCCTCTCTCTCCCTCGCTCTACTCAAACAAACAGACCCCTCCCCTCGTCCTCGTGCCCTCCTCTCTTGCCATTTGCCAAAGGGGAGGATCCGCTGGGGGTTCATTCATGTTGGCCCCGCTGACCCCCCGCGGAGACAGATGCTCCTGCAGGGGTGCAGTGGGGCGACGGGGAGAAGGCAGGACTTCAATACAGAGACCCTGACGCCCCGACACGCGTGACCCCCGCGACGAGATCTTCATTTAGAAAAGATATTTCATACAATATTTGGATTTCAAATGATAAGAAACACAAACATGATGATAATATTGATCAAATTAAACAAACAGAGGGTGAGTTACATGTCTGACTGAAATGCTTTGTTGGTAACTAAGTTATTAAGTTATATTTGTAGACCCTTTCCAGACCAGGGTCACAAAGAACTTGAACAATCAAAACAATACTCAATAAAATATATACTTAAAAGATCAAGATAATACTGAGACAAACACAAGAGTCTCAGAGAATCTTGAGATGTTTCTTGAAGGAGCCTTTAGTAAAGTTTCAGTTTCATGTTTTGTTAGTACCGTATCAAACATGTTTTGTTAGTACCGTATCAAACATGTTTTGTTAGTACACAAACATGTTTTGTTAGTACCGTATCAAACATGTTTTGTTAGTACCGTATCAAACATGTTTTGTTAGTACCGTATCAAACATGTTTTGTTAGTACCGTATCAAACATGTTTTGTTAGTACCGTATCAAACATGTTTTGTTAGTACCGTATCAAACATGTTTTGTTAGTACTGTATCAAACATGTTTTGTTAGTACCGTATCAAACATGTTTTGTTAGTACCGTATCAAACATGTTTTGTTAGTACCGTATCAAACATGTTTTGTTAGTACCGTATCAAACATGTTTTGTTAGTAAAAAAAAAAAAAAATGTTTTTGTAAGCCCCGGTACCAAACATCTTTTTCCAAACATGTTTTGTTAGTACCGTATCAAACATGTTTTGTTAGTACCGTATCAAACATGTTTTGTTAGTACCGTATCAAACATGTTTTGTTAGTACCGTATCAAACATGTTTTGTTAGTACCGTATCAAACATGTTTTGTTAGTACCGTATCAAACATGTTTTGTTAGTACCGTATCAAACATGTTTTGTTAGTACCGTATCAAACATGTTTTGTTAGTACCGTATCAAACATGTTTTGTTAGTACCGTATCAAACATGTTTTGTTAGTACCGTATCAAAGATGTTTTGTTAGTACCGTATCAAAGATGTTTTGTTAGTACCGTATCAAAGATGTTTTGTTAGTACCGTATCAAACATGTTTTGTTAGTACCGTATCAAAGATGTTTTGTTAGTACCGTATCAAACATGTTTTGTTAGTACCGTATCAAACATGTTTTGTTAGTACCGTATCAAACATGTTTTGTTAGTACCGTATCAAAACATGTTTTGTTAGTACCGTATCAAACATGTTTTGTTAGTACCGTATCAAACATTTTTTGTTAATCAAACATGTTTTGTTAGTACCGTATCAAACATGTTTTGTTAGTACCGTATCAAACATGTTTTGTTAGTACCGTATCAAACATGTTTTGTTAGTACCGTATCAAACATGTTTTGTTAGTACCGTATCAAACATGTTTTGTTAGTACGCGTATCAAAGATGTTTTGTTAGTACCGTATCAAACATGTTTTGTTAGTACCGTATCAAAGATGTTTGTAGTACCGTATCAAACATGTTTTGTTAGTACCGTATCAAACATGTTTTGTTAGTACCGTATCAAACATGTTTTGTTAGTACCGTATCAAACATGTTTTGTTAGTACCGTCTCAAACATGTTTTGTTAGTACGTATCAAACATGTTTTGTTAGTACCGTATCAAACATGTTTTGTTAGTACCGTATCAAACATGTTTTGTTAGTCACGTATCAAACATGTTTTGTTAGTACCGTATCAAACATGTTTTGTTAGTACCGTATCAAACATGTTTTGTTAGTACCGTATCAAACATGTTTTGTTAGTACCGTATCAAACATGTTTTGTTAGTACCAACATGTTTTTAGTACCGTCAAACATGTTTTGTTAGTACCGTATCAAACATGTTTTGTTAGTACCGTATCAAACATGTTTTGTTAGTACCGTATCAAACATGTTTTGTTAGTAAAGTATCAAACATGTTTTGTTAGTACCGTATCAAAGATGTTTTGTTAGTACCGTATCAAACATGTTTTGTTAGTACCGTATCAAACATGTTTTGTTAGTACCGTATCAAACATGTTTTGTTAGTACCGTATCAAACATGTTTTGTTAGTACCAGTATGCAAACATGTTTTGTTAGTACGTATCAAACATGTTTTGTTAGTACCGTATCAAACATGTTTTGTTAGTACCGTATCAAACATGTTTTGTTAGTACTTCAAACATGTTTTGTTAGTACCGTATCAAACATGTTTTGTTAGTACCGTATCAAACATGTTTTGTTTAATACCGTATCAAACATGTTTTGTTAGTACCGTATCAAACATGTTTTGTTAGTACCGTATCAAACATGTTTTGTTAGTACCGTATCAAACATGTTTTGTTAGTACCGTATCAAACATGTTTTGTTAGTACCGTATCAAACATGTTTTGTTAGTACCGTATCAAACATGTTTTGTTAGTACTGTATCAAACATGTTTTGTTAGTACCGTTAGTTTGTTAGTACCGTATCAAACATGTTTTGTTAGTACTGTATCAAACATGTTTTGTTAGTACCGTATCAAACATGTTTTGTTAGTACCGTATCAAACATGCTTCGTCTTTGGTGCAGAATCTTGAAAATGTTTGGATTTCTCTGGAGTAAATCAGATTGATTTGAGTGTTTTTTTACACTTTATATCATTAGTTATTCATCGTCTTTGTGAGAAAACAGTGAAAATATAACAAAAGCTAAAATGTAACTCCAGATTTGTACTACATAGCATTTAATATCTAATGAAGTTGGTATCGAAAAAGTATCGTTGAGGAACCGTTATCAAAGTGAAGGTAATCTTTATCAGTACCAGTACTGGATACTTTCTATTAATACCTGGCTATAGTTACACACATATTACATATTCTTATTTCATAATGCAGTTCAGTCCAAGAGGGATGTTACAGTCGAGCAGTTGGAAGGTATTTGGATGTTTTTAAGAGTCTTTTTGGACGAAGATGAAGATGAATGAGCTCCAGTCGCTACATTAAAATGAACAAACATTTTTGTCTCTAAGAAGAACACATGACTCTGAAAATAATCAACACTAGTTGACATGAGAACACGAGTGAAGGTTTGACTTCGAGGAGATACAGAGATGTTATTGGCGACAGGTCGAGGTCGAGGACGAGGTGCACGTGGATCCACTGGTAGCTTGAAGAATCTCTTCACAGAAATATGAATGATCGTTCCAGGGTCGTTTCAAACCAGTGACTGACTGACACATCCACACGCTTTCTTTGTTTAATGGTTTGAATTACTTTGGTTGATGACTCGTGGTAGACATGTGTCAATCATCCACTGACGACTCACTCTAGTGACATCAAGTGACATCCGTTCTGTTGGAAACCTGTTCCTACAATCTTGTGCTGAACCCCTGAAGCGAGTCCACCTGCTTCATCAAATAGAATAGAAGAATCTGTCACTTCAGGATCTCATCATACGTCACCATCTGATTGATCTGTCCTTCGACACATGATTCCATTCATCGTCGTACAACATTCTGATGTGAAAAGATTGTAAGTAGTAGTTTCAAGACACTATCAATCACAGGTACAAGTGATTTAATAACTTTAATCAATAATATCATGTAAGGTGTGTTTTTAGAACATCAACGTAATGAAGGATGAAAACATCTCACGACACTTTCTGTAAAGACCTGGTCGAACTTCATCATCTCTTACATCAACATCTACTTCAACATCTCTTACATCAACATCTACTTCAACATCTCTTACATCAACATCTACTTCAACATCTCTTACATCAACATCTACTTCAACATCTCTTACATCAACATCTACTTCAACATCTCTTACATCAACATCTACTTCAACATCTCTTACATCAACATCTACTTCAACATCTCTTACATCAACATCTACTTCAACATCTCTTACATCAACATCTACTTCAACATCTCTTACATCAACATCTACTTCAACATCTCTTACATCAACATCTACTTCAACATCTCTTACATCAACATCTACTTCAATCTCATCTCTTACATCAACATCTACTTCAACATCTCTTACATCAACATCTACTTCAACATCTCTTACATCAACATCTACTTCAACATCTCTTACATCAACATCTACTTCAACATCTCTTACATCAACATCTACTTCAACATCTCTTACATCAACATCTACTTCAACATCTCTTACATCAACATCTACTTCAACATCTCTTATCCATCAACATCTCTTACTTCAACATCTCTTACATCAACATCTACTTCAACATCTCTTACATCAACATCTACTTCAACATCTCTTACATCAACATCTACTTCAACATCTCTTACATCAACATCTACTTCAACATCTCTTACATCAACATCTACTTCAACATCTCTTACATCAACATCTACTTCAACATCTCTTACATCAACATCTACTTCAACATCTCTTACATCAACATCTACTTCAGCATCTCTTCTTCAACATCTCTTCACATCACACATCTCTACTTCAACATCTCTTACATCAACATCTACTTCAACATCTCTTACATCAACATCTACTTCAACATCTCTTACATCAACATCTACTTCAACATCTCTTACATCAACATCTACTTCAACATCTCTTACATCAACATCTACTTCAACATCTCTTACATCAACATCTACTTCAACATCTCTTACATCAACATCTACTTCAACATCTCTTACATCAACATCTACTTCAACATCTCTTACATCAACATCTACTTCAACATCTCTTACATCAACATCTACTTCAACATCTCTTACATCAACATCTACTTCAACATCTCTTACATCAACATCTACTTCAACATCTCTTACATCAACATCTACTTCAACATCTCTTACATCAACATCTACTTCAACATCTCTTACATCAACATCTGCTTCAACATCTCTTACATCAACATCTACTTCAACATCTCTTACATCAACATCTACTTCAACATCTCTTACATCAACATCTACTTCAACATCTCTTACATCAACATCTACTTCAACATCTCTTACATCAACATCTACTTCAACATCTCTTACATCAACATCTACTTCAACATCTCTTACATCAACATCTACTTCAACATCTCTTACATCAACATCTACTTCAACATCTCTTACATCAACATCTACTTCAACATCTCTTACATCAACATCTACTTCAACATCTCTTACATCAACATCTACTTCAACATCTCTTACATCAACATCTACTTCAACATCTCTTACATCAACATCTACTTCAACATCTACTTCCACATCTCTTACATCAACATCTACTTCAACATCTCTTACATCAACATCTACTTCAACATCTCTTACATCAACATCTACTTCAACATCTCTTACATCAACATCTGCTTCAACATCTCTTACATCAACATCTGCTTCAACATCTCTTACATCAACATCTGCTTCAACATCTCTTACATCAACATCTACTTCAACATCTCTTACATCAACATCTACTTCAACATCTCTTACATCAACATCTGCTTCAACATCTCTTACATCAACATCTGCTTCAACATCTCTTGCATCTCTTACATCAACATCTGCTTCAACATCTCTTACATCAACATCTGCTTCAACATCTCTTACATCAACATCTGCTTCAACATCTCTTACATCAACATCTGCTTCAGCGTCTCTTACATCAGCATCTGCTTCAGCATCTCTTGCTTCGGCGTCTGCTTCGTCTCTTGCATCAGCATCTGCTTCAGCATCTCTTACATCAACATCTGCTTCAGCATCTCTTACATCAACATCTGCTTCAACATCTCTTACATCAACATCTGCTTCAGCATCTCTTACATCAACATCTGCTTCAACTCTCTTACATCAGGCGTCTACTTCAGCATCTCTTACTTCAACATCTGCTTCAGACGTCTCTTCATCAACATCTACTTCAGCATCTCTTACATCAACATCTGCTTCAACATCTCTTACATCAACATCTACTTCAACATCTCTTACATCAACATCTGCTTCAACATCTCTTACATCAACATCTACTTCAACATCTCTTACATCAACATCTACTTCAACATCTCTTACATCAACATCTACTTCAACATCTCTTACATCAACATCTACTTCAACATCTCTTACATCCTTCAACATCTCTTACATCAGCATCTATTCAACTTCTTAATCATCTCTTACATCAACATCTACTTCAACATCTCTTACATCAACATCTACTTCATCATCTCTTACATCAACATCTACTTCAACATCTCTTACATCAACATCTACTTCAACATCTCTTTACTCAACATCTACTTCAACATCTCTTACATCAACATCTACTTCAACATCTCTTACATCAACATCTACTTCAACATCTCTTACATCCACATCTCTTACATCAACATCTACTTCAACATCTCTTACATCAACATCTACTTCAACATCTCTTACATCAACATCTACTTCAACATCTCTTACATCAACATCTACTTCAACATCTCTTACATCAACATCTACTTCAACATCTCTTACATCAACATCTACTTCAACATCTCTTACATCAACATCTACTTACATCTCTTACATCAACATCTACTTCACTCTCTTACATCAACATCTCTTCAACATCTCTTACATCAACATCTACTTCAACATCTCTTACATCAACATCTACTTCAACATCTCTTACATCAACATCTACTTCAACATCTCTTACATCAACATCTACTTCAACATCTCTTACATCAACATCTACTTCAACATCTCTTACATCAACATCTACTTCAACATCTCTTACATCAACATCTACTTCAACATCTCTTACATCAACATCTACTTCAACATCTCTTACATCAACATCTACTTCAACATCTCTTACATCAACATCTACTTCAACATCTCTTACATCAACATCTACTTCAACATCTCTTACATCAACATCTACTTCAACATCTCTTACATCAACATCTACTTCAACATCTCTTACATCAACATCTACTTCAACATCTCTTACATCAACATCTACTTCAACATCTCTTACATCAACATCTACTTCAACATCTCTTACATCAACATCTACTTCAACATCTCTTACATCAACATCTACTTCAACATCTCTTACATCAACATCTACTTCAACATCTCTTACATCAACATCTACTTCAACATCTCTTACATCAACATCTACTTCAACATCTCTTACATCAACATCTACTTCAACATCTCTTACATCAACATCTACTTCAACATCTCTTACATCAACATCTACTTCAACATCTCTTACATCAACATCTACTTCAACATCTCTTACATCAACATCTACTTCAACATCTCTTACATCAACATCTACTTCAACATCTCTTACATCAACATCTACTTCAACATCTCTTACATCAACATCTACTTCAACATCTCTTACATCAACATCTACTTCAACATCTCTTACATCAACATCTACTTCAACATCTCTTACATCAACATCTACTTCAACATCTCTTACATCAACATCTACTTCAACATCTCTTACATCAACATCTACTTCAACATCTCTTACATCAACATCTACTTCAACATCTCTTACATCAACATCTACTTCAACATCTCTTACATCAACATCTACTTCAACATCTCTTACATCAACATCTACTTCAACGTCTCTTACATCAACATCTACTTCAACATCTCTTACATCAACATTACTTCAACATCTCTTTCAACATCAACATCTACTTCAGCATCTCTTACATCAACATCTACTTCAACATCTCTTACATCAACATCTACTTTCAACATCTACAAAAAACTTACATCAACATCTACTTCAACATCTCTTACATCAACATCTACTTCAACATCTCTTACATCAACATCTACTTCAACATCTCTTACATCAACATCTACTTCAACATCTCTTACATCAACATCTACTTCAACATCTCTTACATCAACATCTACTTCAACATCTCTTACATCAACATCTACTTCAACATCTCTTACATCAACATCTACTTCAACATCTCTTACATCAACATCTACTTCCACATCTCTTTACATCAACATCTACTTCAACATCTCTTACATCAACATCTACTTCAACATCTCTTACATCAACATCTACTTCAACATCTCTTACATCAACATCTACTTCAACATCTCTTACATCAACATCTACTTCAACATCTCTTACATCAACATCTACTTCAACATCTCTTACATCAACATCTACTTCAACATCTCTTACATCAACATCTACTTCAACATCTCTTACATCAACATCTACTTCAACATCTCTTACATCAACATCTACTTCAACATCTCTTACATCAACATCTACTTCAACATCTCTTACATCAACATCTACTTCAACATCTCTACATCTACTTTAACATCTTTTACATCAACATCTACTTCAACATCTCTTACATCAACATCTACTTCAACATCTCTTACATCAACATCTACTTCAAATCATCTCTTACATCAACATCTACTTCAACATCTCTTACATCAACATCTACTTCAACATCTCTTACATCAACATCTACTTCAACATCTCTTACATCAACATCTACTTCAACATCTCTTACATCAACATCTACTTCAACATCTCTTACATCAACATCTACTTCAACATCTCTTACATCAACATCTACTTCAACATCTCTTACATCAACATCTACTTCAACATCTCTTACATCAACATCTACTTCAACATCTCTTACATCAACATCTACTTCAACATCTCTTACATCAACATCTACTTCAACATCTCTTACATCAACATCTACTTCAACAATGTCCTTCTGTTCGGCTCGAGCGACTCGTGACGTCGGAGCGACGACCGTGAAAACTCTCCTGAAACATTAGATTCTGTGAACGTTCAACAGTGTTTGTCGTCGTTAACCTGCAGCCGTGTGTAGTATTTCAGTCTCGGTCACGCCTGCGACACCAGCAGACTCGCATCACAACACTTCAGACGGTTTCACGGCACAAAAATATCTGTTTCCGAGCCACGGATCCATGGTTTCTGGTCGTCACATGACTCGGTGACACAAGAGGCTTTATAAACACAATTACAACGTATTGTGTAAACGCACAGCGTCAGGATTGTTGTGAGAAAGTGAAGCAGGTTTTGTGCGTCTGTTCTTCCATTTGTAGACACGATGTGTGTATCGTCAAGAATCTGTGATACTCGTGACGATACAATGATACCATATATTGTGAAATACAAGGAAGTACTGGGTTTATTTTAAAGAGTTTAATTAAAGCGAGTAGAGAAAAATGAACCAAAACAACAGAATATTTGTGAGTAAATTGTTCATGAACAAAATAGATCAATAGTGTCGTGAAAAAAACTGCAATATTGAAGCTTATTGATATTTTCTCGCACCTAAACTGCAGGATCAGGTTCGTTCAAAAGCGTCAAATAATGATCGTGTTCAACCTAAAGGTCGATGCGTCGAAGCTTCTCAGACGCAAAGAGAGAAGAAGAAAAGCAACAAACAAAAGCGTCACGATGTCCCCGTCTTGACCCGAGAAGACACACAACCCTCACAAACACACAACTAGATTTACACACCACCACAAACACACAACTAGATTTACACTCCACCACAAACAGTTGAACTCTGGTGAGTCAAACTCTGAGGAAATAAACAAACCATCGCTCGCCAAATTGATCACGTGAGGCCCCGCCCACTTTTTTTATTGGGACCAATTGAGAGACTGTAGAATCTGTCGCCGGGAGAATGTCGGGTCAGCATTTTGTCCTTGCCCGGGATTGACCCCACACTGGGGCTTTTAACTCCCGCTGTAAATACCACAGACTCATCTGGTCAAAGATAAATAAAGTCAATCCTCGCGGCAGATGTTTCCATACGTGAGTTTGTCGCCTCCAGTCACTTCGTCATCAAACCACATTTTATTAAACCTTGATATGAGTCGGAGATAAATAATATACACACATTACACATTACACCTGAGAATAATCAATGAAAACAACATAGAAACCACTTTAGATGGAATAATGTTGAGGAAACTGAGGAACAAATGGAAGAAATAGAAGATTCTCCAGACGACAAACAATAAAACAATGATTTACACGACAATACCTCAGACTTTAAATCATAATAACGCAAGTTTGAATTATAATTAAAAATTGTATTCCATTAAAAAGGAGTTTATTTGTCGAACCAGACATATTAATATATACAAATTAAAGGACTTTATGAAAAGATTCAAAACTGAAAACAGAAAAAATACAACCATGACTTCTTCAGTCAATCTAATGATATCAGAGAAAGTATTCCAAGTATTTGAGTGTGAGCAGCAGAACTTTAGGGCCTGAAACTGTTTTATTTACACAACAAAATGCTGGAGTCTGAAGGTAAACACCAACAGCTGCTGCCAAGTCTAACAGTCGACTCCCAACATACTGTTTGTTTTTGAGGCTTTTTTACAAGAGAACTGGTTCAACACGGCAGCGTCAGCGAAGCTCCAGCGAGACGCGATTCAAACACATCCAGAATCTTTTATTCAGAGAAATACATGTTCGCTCAGAACCGGAAGAAAAACATGTTCACGATTATGTTGTTCAACCACAGAAAAGTCAAGAAGGTTGAGATGAAAACTGTCCACGACGGAGTAACTTTAGTGGAAAAGAAAACATTAAAACAACTTAAGAATTTGTAGAATAAACACAGGATGTGAAGAAAACCTGAGAAACTAATAATTAGAACAAATATTGACATTAAATAAAAAATAAATGATAAATATTTTATGAAATGAGGTTGAAAAATAATTAATCTGTCCAAACTCAACATTCAGAAGCAAAATACAAGCAGTAGTAAAATAAGAAAACATAAATATACACAAACAAGATGATAAATAACTACTGTATTACACTGTGAACATTTTATGTATCATTTATTAATTATTAAATATTATATTTTAAGTATATTCAAACCTCGGACCTTTTGTGTACAAAGGAAGATTTGTTTGTTATTTTATTATACAATTTAACAATTTAACATTTTTCTCCACTAAAAAAAAGTAGTTTTTAATCGATATTTACAAAACAAAAGTTGCTTCAATAAAATATTATCAATTTTCTTATTCAATAAAAAGGTTAAACTTTCTTTAACTTCAATGAAATAATGAAAAATAAATAAAAAATATACTGTATATAATATATATATATGTATGTTTTTGGTTTGTGGAAACTTTTAAGGACGAATAGTTGAAACAAATAAATAAACTACATCATAATACAGTATATTTTGAAAACATTAAACCTTCACTGACCAGCACAGACACAAGTGTTAGTTGTCGTGGCTGCAGTGAGTCCAGTTCATTACCAGAGCCTCGGTCAACATTGTTTTAATCAGGCTGAGGTTCTTCTTCTCACCTCCTCGCCAATGGTTATATGGAAGCTGTAAAGCCTCGCCTGCTCTCATTAGACCCACATTTGTCTAAACACTGGGCTTGAGTTTGACTGTGAAGTGTTTGCCTCGGACCACACATGACACACATTACACACATGACACACACATTACACACATGACACACACATTACACACATGACACACACATTACACACATGACACACACATTACACACATGACACACATGACACACACATGACACACATGACACACACATGACACACATTACACACATGACACACACATTACACACATGACACACATGACACACATGACACACACATGACACACATGACACACACATGACACACACATGACACACACATTACACACATGACACACATGACACACACATTACACATGACACACATGACACACATTACACACATGACACACATGACACACATGACACACATGACACACATGACACACACATTACACACATGACACACATGACACACACGACACAAAACAAACGTAAGTATGTTACACACATTACAATTACACAATGACACACACATTACACACATTACACACATGACACACACAACACACACGACACACACGACACACATGACACACATGACACACATGACACACATGACACACATGACACACACAACACACATGACACACATCCCCTACACACATGACACACATGACACACATGACACACATGACACACACTGACACACATGACACACACAACACACACGCCACACACTCAGATCCGGAGACTCAAACACGTCCCATACGAAGGTCGTTGGATGGACGTCCCTGACTTTGAGCCCGAGAAGGTCTTTTCTCCGCAGAGATAATGAGTCAAACTCTTTCTTTGGTCTCCCCCAAACAAAGGGGTGCAGAGTGAATGGTCGCCCCCCCCCACGACTCATCCCTCAACGCCGCATTGAGCTTAAATCCCTGACAAAAGGAAGCGTCTCTGCTGCACCACCACCTGAGGAAAGACGGGTCACATGACCCGCCGAGGTCTTAAGACCAGGATTCTTTAAATTACACAGGGGCGGGGGCAGGGAAGAGGATTCTTCCTGGGATCCCCAGAGGAGATCTTTGTTCGAGTCAGCATCTCATTCACACACACATCTGCCGCGCCGTTAATTAACAGACGTCACGACACGTGATTATTTACATCTTTTTATCGCTTATTTTACTGGTTTCACTCAATTTGTGTGGTTTATTTTGTTCAAGAGTTGTGGATGACGCACAAGCTACTGTTAGCTTCTAGTCGCGAGCTTCCTAGCTTCTGTTTTGAATGAAAATTCAACTGTTTTCAATCAAACTTTATTTGTAAGCCTATAAAACACAACTTGTATAATTAAGAATATTAATATCATTTAATTTCAGTACTTCAAATTGATTGCTGTGAAACAAAGTTATGTTTGTATGTTGTGTCTTTTTTTGTGGATGATGCATAAGCTAATGTTAGCATTTAGCCATTAGCTTCCTAGCTTCTGTTTTGAATGAATATTCAATGTTTTATTTCAACTTTACAACTGATTTATAGTAACTTTATTTGCACTTTAGCGTTATTATAAATGTCAAAACAAGAGTGACTACATCCATGTTTATATTCAAGTTTGATGTTGCGGTCAATCGAATAAAAAATGAACCGGTTTGAATCAAACTTTATTTGTAAACCTCAAAATCAAAACAAGTATTATTAAGAATATTATTATCATTTTATTTCAGTACTTTAAATTGATTTGTTGAACAATGATTGCTTTGAAGAAAGTATGTTGTGTCTTTTTTGACACAAGCTAATGATAGCATGTTAGTATTAGCCGCTAGCTTCATAGCTTCTGTTTTGAATTCAAATTAGATCTTTTTGTGTTATTTATACGTAAATATTCTAAACAACATACTGCACTCAATGCCCACATATCTTCTTAATTTCATTATTTTGTGTTATTACACATCTATGTACTAATCCATTTTTTTAAAGAACTATCACAA
>JACEEU010000706.1:22326449-22423949 GCA_016630915.1 Callionymus lyra
ACGCATTCAAGTATTCAAGACGATGAGCAGCTCGTACTGTAAAGCTGTCACTCACTGGTCAAACTACGGTCAAAGGCAGCGCCGGCGTGTTGTGGACGAACCACTGAGCACGGATCGTAAAGTTTGTAAGAGTGAGCGACGGAGCAACAACAACAACAACATCACAGCAACAACATCAAAACAACAACATCACAGCAACAACATCAAAACAACATCATCATCACAGCAACAACATCAAAACCTTCTTATCAGATCCACACACCAGATTTTCACACAGATACACAACATTGCTAGCGATCGACGCTAAAGTCATCGCAGGTTGTTTTTACAAAATTAATTCTAAGCACTGTTAGCTATGAGCTAAGCTAGCACTATTAGCCACGAGCTAAGCTAGCACTGTAAGTAAGTAAGTAAGTAAGTAAGTAATATTTATTTATATAGCGCTTTTCCAGACCAGGGTCACAAAGAACTTAAACAAACAAAACAATACTCAAAAAAGTATATACACTTTAAAGATCAAGATAATACTGAGAACAACAGTTAGCCACGGGCTAAGCTAGCACTTTTAGCCACGAGCTAAGCTAGCACTGTTAGCCACGAGCTAAGCTAGCACTGTAAGTAAGTAAGTAAGTAAGTAAGTAATAGTTATTTATATAGCGCTTTTCCAGACCAGGGTCACAAAGCGCTTAAACAAACAAAACAATACTCAAAAAAGTATATACTCTTTAAAGATCAAGATAATACTGAGAACAACACAGTTAGCCACGGGCTAAGCTAGCACTTTTAGCCACGAGCTAAGCTAGCACTGTTAGCCACGAGCTAAGCTAGCACTGTAAGTAAGTAAGTAAGTAAGTAATATTTATTTATATAGCGCTTTTCCAGACCAGGGTCACAAAGCGCTTAAACAAACAAAACAATACTCAAAAAAGTATATACACTTTAAAGATCAAGATAATACTGAGAACAACACAGTTAGCCACGGGCTAAGCTAGCACTTTTAGCCACGAGCTAAGCTAGCACTGTTAGCCACGGGCTAAGCTAGCACTATTAGCCACGAGCTAAGCTAGCACTGTTACAACATTATTTTAACACTGTTGACATTTGACCTCTAGTCCTCTCACCTTCATAACTGCATCACATGGTGATTATATTTCTATTTTATTTACTAATGTTTACTGTTGAGTCATCGTCGAGCTCATAATGGAAAACATTCATCAAAGATATTAACACTAATATTCTATAATGACTTTATTCATTTTTTCTGTTTCTTTTCTTTGTTATCGCATGAAAAAAAACGTGTACTTGTTTGTATTTGACGATTGTTTGTGTTTTGTTCCAAAAAAATGTTGGTTTTAGTTTCTTAAAAACTTCTCTATTATCACGTATGTACTATTACTTACTATTATATTTTCTTCTATATTCTTCAATGACTTTGACAATGATCTCACTTACTTTCTACAACTGTAGCATTTTGTTGCTAACAGCTTAGCTTAGCAACACGTTTAAAACTAGCATCACACGTTTAACTATTTACTAGATTAAGAATATTAGTTCAGACTTGATGATACGACAGAAAGTAATGTTTGTCGAAGGATGATTCTATTAGTAAAGTCAATTATTTTCACACAGATACACAACATTGCTAGCGATCGACGCTAAATCATCGCAGGTTGTTTTTTCAAAATTAATTCAATTTATAAATGAATAAACTTAAAGTTTTATCTTTAGATGATGTTTTAAAAGGTTTTATGTAAAGATTCTCAATTAAAATACTTTTAAACAAGACACAGTTTAGTTTAAAAATATATATATTCTATGGGTTTATGTCATTATAAATGAAAATACACATTAATACGACTAAAGTTGTGAGTCTCTTATCGGAGCTGCACGAGTTGTCGGTTCAAATCCTCTGAAACCACGTGAAAGTGTCCGAAGCCGACAGTCAAACTCAGTCCTGGGGAGTCGAGGATAAAGAGTCTGTTGTGTCGTGAAGACCAGGATCCACAATAGATCCTTCCTTTCTTCTCAGAGGAACCACCTTGAGTCCGTTTGAGTGACGCGTCCACAAAGAAGCCTCTCAGCGTCCGACCCAGGATCCTCCTCCTCGTCCCCTCAGAACTTCCTCAGAGGGCGATCATCCTGATCCATCACTCCTTCCTGACCCCGGGCGGTTAATGAGCGCCAGGTTGCCGTCGGTGACGAACACACACTTGGATCCTGGCGGCACTCGCGGCGTCAGCAGGACTTTTTTGTCTCCAACCACAATAGAAGGAACTCTTTGTTCGTGGGCTTGACCCGGTTCAGACCCGACTGATGAGAGCCACGTCCTCACGTCCTCATCCTCACGTCCTCACGTCCTCACGTCTCACGCCTCACGTCCTCACGCCTCACGTCCTCACGCCCTCACGCCCATCCTCAGTCCTCACGTCCTCACGTCCTCACGTCTTCATCCTCACGTCCTCACGTCCTCACGTCGTCATCCTCACGTCCTCATCCTCACGTCCTCACGTCCTCACGTCCTCACGTCCTCACGTCCTCACGTCCTCATCCTCACGTCCTCACGTCCTCACGTCTTCATCCTCACGTCCTCACGTCCTCACGTCGTCATCCTCACGTCCTCATCCTCATGTCCTCACGTCCTCACGTCCTCACGTCCTCACGTCCTCACGTCCTCACGTCGTCATCCTCACGTCCTCATCCTCATGTCCTCACGTCCTCACGTCCTCACGTCCTCATCCTCACGTCCTCATCCTCACGTCCTCATCCTCACGTCCTCATCCTCACGTCCTCATCCTCATGTCCTCACGCGCCTCACGTCCTCACGTCCTCATCCTCACGTCCTCATCCTCACGTCCTCATCCTCACGTCCTCATCCTCACGTCCTCATCCTCATGTCCTCACGTCCTCACGTCCTCATCCTCACGTCCTCATCCTCATGTCCTCACGTCCTCACGTCCTCACGTCCTCACGTCCTCATCCTCACGTCCTCACGTCCTCACGTCTTCATCCTCACGTCCTCATCCTCACGTCCTCATCCTCATGTCCTCACGTCCTCACGTCCTCACGTCCTCACGTCCTCACGTCCTCACGTCCTCATCCTCACGTCCTCACGTCCTCACGTCCTCACGTCCTCACGTCCTCACGTCTTCATCCTCACGTCCTCATCCTCACGTCCTCATCCTCACGTCCTCACGTCCTCATCCTCACATCCTCACGTCCTCACGTCCTCACGTCCTCATCCTCACATCCTCACATCCTCACGTCCTCACGTCCTCATCCTCACATCCTCACATCCTCACATCCTCACATCCTCACATCCTCACATCCTCACATCCTCACATCCTCACATCCTCACGTCCTCACGTCCTCGTGTCCTCGCGTCTTCACGTCCTCACGTCTACGCGTCTCACGTCCTCCCGGCTTCACGTCCTCACGTCCTCACGTCTACGCGTCTCACGTCCTCACGTCCTCGCGTCCTCGCGTCTTCGCGTCCTCGCGTCTTCGCGTCCTCGCGTCCTCGCGTCCTAGCGTCCTCGCGTCTTCATCCTCGCGTCTTCATCCTCGCGTCCTCACGTCCTCGCCTCACGTCCTCACGTCCTCACGTCCTCACGTCTACGCGTCTCACGTCCTTCGTCGGTCTCACGTCCTCCACGTCCTCACGTCCTCACGTCTACGCGTCTACGCGTCTCACGTCCTCGCGTCTTCACGTCCTCACGTCCTCACGTCCTCACGTCTACGCGTCCTCACGTCCTCACGTCTACGCGTCTCACGTCCTCGCGTCTTCACGTCCTCACGTCCTCACGTCCTCACGTCCTCACGTCCTCACGTCTACGCGTCCTCCCGGCTTCACGTCCTCACGTCCTCACGTCTACGCGTCTCACGTCCTCACGTCCTCGCGTCCTCGCGTCTTTGGGTTTCCGTCCTCACGTCCTCGCGTCCTCACGTCTTCCTCACGCCCTCACGTCCTCACGTCCTCCGGCTTCACGTCCTCACGCCCTCACGTCTACGCTCCGTCCTCACGTCCTCGCGTCCCTCGCGCTTCTCACGTCTTCGGCGTCCTCGCGTCTTCACGTCCTCCCACGTCCTCACGTCCTTCGCGTCTTCGCGTCCTCGCGTCCTCACGTCCTCACGTCCTCACGTCTACGCGTCTCACGTCCTCGCGTCCTCGCGTCCTCGCGTCCTCGCGTCCTCGCGTCCTCACGTCCTCGCGTCCTCGCGTCCTCGCGTCCTCACGTCCTCACGTCCTCACGTCTACGCGTCTCACGTCCTCACGTCCGGTCTCGGTCCTCACGTCTCACGCGTCCCTCAGCGTCCTCACGTCCTCACGTCTCTCGCGTCCTCGGCTCGCGTCCTCGCGTCCTCGCGTCTTCGCGTCCTCGCGTCCTCGCGTCCTCGCGTCTTCGCGTCCTCGCGTCCTCGCGTCCTCGCGTCCTCGCGTCCTCGCGTCTTCACGTCCTCACGTCCTCACGTCTTCACGTCCTCACGTCCTCGCGTCCTCGCGTCCTCGCGTCTTCACGTCCTCACGTCCTCGCGTCTTCACGTCCTCACGTCCTCACCGTCTTCACGTCCTCACGTCTCACGTCCTCACGTCCTCACGTCTACGCGTCTTCGCGTCCTCGCGTCCTCGCGTCCTCGCGTCCTCGCGTCCTCGCGTCCTCGCGTCCTCGCGTCCTCGCGTCCTCGCGTCCTCGCGTCTTCGCGTCCTCGCGTCCTCGCGTCTTCGCGTCTTCACGTCCTCACGTCCTCACGTCCTCACGTCCTCGCCCGGGTCCTCGCGTCGGCTTTCTGGCGTCTTCACGTCCTCACGTCCTCACCGTCCTCACGTCCTCACCGTCTTCACGTCCTCACGTCCTCGCGTCTTCGCGTCCTCACGTCTTCGCGTCCTCACGTCTTCGCGTCCTCACGTCTTCGCGTCCTCACGTCCTCACGTCCTCGCGTCTTCGCGTCCTCGCGTCCTCGCGTCTTCGCGTCCTCGCGTCCTCGCGTCCTCACGTCTTCGCGTCCTCGCGTCCTCGCGTCCTCGCGTCTTCGCGTCCTCGCGTCCTCGCGTCTTCACGTCCTCACGTCCTCACCGTCTTCACGTCCTCACGTCTTCGTGTCCTCGCGTCCTCGCGTCTTCACGTCCTCACGTCCTCACCGTCTTCGCGTCCTCACATCCTCGCGTCTTCGCGTCCTCACGTCTTCGCGTCCTCGCGTCTTCACGTCCTCGCGTCCTCGCGTCTTCGCGTCCTCGCGTCCTCGCGTCTTCGCGTCTTCACGTCCTCACGTCCTCACGTCCTCACGTCCTCACGTCCTCGCGCCTTCGCGTCCTCGCGTCCTCGCGTCTTCGCGTCTTCACGTCCTCACGTCCTCACCGTCCTCACGTCCTCACCGTCTTCACGTCCTCACGTCCTCGCGTCTTCGCGTCCTCACGTCTTCGCGTCCTCACGTCTTCGCGTCCTCACGTCTTCGCGTCCTCGCGTCTTCGCGTCCTCGCGTCCTCGCGTCTTCGCGTCCTCGCGTCTTCGCGTCCTCGCGTCCTCGCGTCCTCACGTCTTCGCGTCCTCGCGTCCTCGCGTCCTCGCGTCTTCGCGTCCTCACGCGTCCTCACGTCCTCACGTCCTCACCGCTCCTCACGTCCTCACGTCTTCGTGTCCTCGCGTCCTCGCGTCTTCACGTCCTCACGTCCTCACCGTCTTCACGTCCTCACGTCCTCCCGTCTTCACGTCCTCACGTCTTCGCGTCTTCACATCCTCATGTCTTCACCGTCACCGACACATGTGGACATCACTCACGAACCAACAGTCGTACGAATCTTTAGAGTTCAAATGTTATAAATTAGAAAATTAAAAATTTGATTTCTTAAACAATTACGTGATTCATTTTATATTGAAAGGTTGAATTCGTTATATTTAAATTATTACATATTGTTGTTCTAATTCCATTAATTAAAAAGTACATTTTCTAAATTAAATAGTTTCAAACATTTAATCAATTTATTCAATCTAAAAATGTGACTCACTGCAGCTAGCACTGTTAGCCAAGCGCTAAGCTAGCACTATTAGCCACGAGTTAAGCTAGCACTGTTAGCCACGAGCTAAGCTAGCACTGTTAGCCATTGGCTAAGCTAGCAATGTTAGCCGCGAGCTAAGCTAGCACTGTCAGCCACGAGCTAAGCTAGCACTGTTAGCCATGAGCTAAGCTAGCACTGTCAGCCACAAGCTAAGCTAGCACTGTTAGCCATGAGCTAAGCTAGAACTGTTAGCTATGAGCTAAGCTAGCAGTTTTAGCCATGAGCTAAGCTAGCACTGATAGACACGAGCTACGCTAGCACTGTTAGCCACGAGCTAAGCTAGCACTGTTAGCCACGAGCTAAGCTAGCAGGTTGAAGATGAAGTTTACATTAGAAACAAATCTTCTAAACACTTTTGTATCAGAAAGTTCAGCCCAACAAACACCAGAGAATCAAATTGAATCGTTTGAGAACTTGGCTCCTGCAAGGGCTTGAGCGGTAAAGAAACAGTGTGTTCGTAACAGCCGACACGAGAACACGTCATTAAGAGAGAAATAAATAGTGATTTTTGTGTAAAGTTTGAACACATGCGTGTAAGACGTCGTGAACACACGTGTGAGACATGAACACACGCGTGTCCTGCTGGTTCAGAAGAAGCAGCGAGTCTCATGACTGAGGCTCAGAGATAATGACCTGCTGACGCTGGAACGATGAGTCCTCGCAGCAGATCCAGGTCCAGGTCCTGGTCACCGTGGCCTTGGACAGTCTGTGACGGAAAGATCTCAGCTGTAGCTTCTCATGAAGAGCACACGCTGACCTGTGTGTGTGTGTGTGTGCGTGTGTGTGTGTGTGTGTGTGTGTGTGTGTGTGTGTGTGTGTGTGTGTGTGTGTGTGTGTGTGTGTGTGTGTGTGTGTGTGTGTGTGTGTGTGTGTGTGTGTGTGTGTGTGTGTGTGTGTGTGTGTGTGTGTGTGTGTGTGTGTGTGTGTGTGTGTGTGTGTGTGTGTGTGTGTGTGTGTGTGCGTGGGTGTGTGTGTGTGTGTGTCTGTGTGTGAGTGTGTGTGAGTGTGTGTGTGTGTGAGTTGTGTGAGTGTGGTGTGTGAGTCAGTGTGTGTGTGTGTGTGTGTGTGTGTGTGTGTGTGTGTGTGTGTGTGTGAGTGTGTGTGTGTGTGGAGTGTGTGTGGGGGTGTGTGAGTGTGTGTGTGTGTGAGTGTGTGTGTGTGTGTGTGTGTGTGTGTGTGTGTGTGGTGTGTGGTGTGTGACGTGGGTGTGCTGTGTGTGTGTCTGTGTGTGCAGTGTGTGTGATGTGTGTGTGTGTGTGAGTGTGTGTGAGTGTGTGTGTGTGTGAGTGTGTGTGGACGACAGTACTTGTTAGAACCAACCATTGATGTGATCAAACACATGAGGAACTACAGCTGCTGCTGTGAGTATGATTCATCACACACACACACACACACACACACACACACACACACACACACACACACACACTCACACACACACTCACACACACACACACACACACACACACACACACACACACACACACACACACACACACACACACACACACACACACACACACACACACACACACACCCACACACACACACACACACACACACACACACACACACACACACGCGCACACACACACCCCCACACACACACACACACACGCACGCACACACACACACACGGACAAGCATATATAAAGATACACACCAAGATACACAGAACACACACATATATATAGACATACACACATATAAAGATACACACCTATATACACAGCAACCACTACACACATATTCAACACACACACATATAGACATGCACACACATATAGACATACACACATTTACAGACACGCATATGTAAACACATTGAACACACACACGCATATATATACACACACACATTGAACACACGCATATATACACACACACATTTAACACACATATATAGAAACACACAGTGGACACAAGCACACATAACAATTCACATATGCACGCATATATACAGACACGCACACCTTCATACTTACATACACTCACTCACACAAACTCACAACCACATCGACATCATCACACACATATAAAGACACACACACCTACATACTTACATACATTCACTCACACAAACTCACATCTACACACACACACCCACACACACACATATAGACATACAAACACACACTCATGGAAGTTCATGTTCTTCGGTTTCAATCACAGCTGTCGCTCGTCTGCACAACACACACGAACATCCTCCACCACACACACCAATGAACCTTCAAATGATTTGTGGATCCAGATGGTCATCATCCTTTAAGTCAGACCATCACATTATCTCCCCTCATTATGTACTTGAAGGTAGTAAAAAGAAGAAAAATATTAAGACAATATAATGATAGATAATTAAACACTATATTTAATTATATGTACGTCTGATCATTTTGTAAATATATATATATATATATGTATATGTTGAGAGAATAAGTGAAATTCTCGATGCCATATATATATATGTGCCAATATTAAAGGAACATTTGTACTATTAATGACATAAAGTGATGAAATGTTTGTCTAAATATAGATGTTTAAGTAACCTCTGACATGTTCTCGTCACGTGACCTTCGATCACACGCGTGTTGTTTCTAAACACAGGAAACTCATGAACCACTTCCTGGTTGAGTTGACGGTTCATGAAGTTCTTCGCAGATCCTGGACCGGTTCATTAAAAAGTGACACCGGAGCCAAAACAATGAAAGTAGAAACATTAACTTCTCTGCACGCTCTGTTCCCGCAGACCAGCGTCTGCTCGACTACACCCGAGAACACAGTGTTCCCAGGATTACGTTACACACTTGTCGTGTCTGTGTAACACATCCCTGCACACATGCTGGCCTGCTGTCATCTCCCATGATGCAACACTGTTCATACACTCACTGTGGAGTTCAACTCAGGTGACACACAACAGTGCAATCCTGCACTCTACACACACAAACACACACACACACACACACACACACACACATTTATACACACACACCAGTGAAATCCTGCACTCTACACACACAAACACACACACACACACATTTATACACACACCAGTGAAATCCTGCACTCTACACACACAAACACACACACACACACACACATTTATACACACACACCAGTGCAATCCTGCACTCTACACACAAACACACACACACACACACACATTTATACACACACACCAGTGCAATCCTGCACTCTACACACACAAACACACACACACACACACACACACACACATTTATACACACACACCAGTGCAATCCTGCACTCTACACACACAAACACACACACACACACATTTATACACACACACCAGTGCAATCCTGCACTCTACACACAAAAACACACACACACATTTATACACACACACCAGTGCAATCCTGCACTGTACACACACACACACACATTTATACACAAACACCAGTGCAATCCTGCACTCTACACACACACACACACACACACATTTATACACAAACACCAGTGCAATCCTGCACTCTACACACACACACACACATTTATACACAAACACCAGTGCAATCCTGCACTCTACACACACACACACACACACATTTATACACACACACCAGTGCAATCCTGCACTCTACACACACACACACACATGTATATACACACACCAGTGCATTCCTGCACTCTACACACACACACACATTTATACACAGACACATTTATACACATAGACACAAACATGTACACATTTACACACACACACATTTATACACACACACATGTATACACATAGACACAAACATGTGCACATATGTCCACACACACACAAACGCGCACACACACACAAACACAGACACTTAAACACATGGACACATATGTACACACACATTTATAAATATGTACACAAACATACATGTATACACATACACAAAACATACAACAAACATATACACATTTGTACACCCACACAAACACACACACACATATATATATATACATACACTTACACACACATGCATGCACTTGCACCACAACCCACATACAAATAAACACACTTATGTTTACACACAAACAAATAAACACACACACACAGACACAAGTGTTTTAACTATTATCAGGAACATCTTGTGGTTTGTTTACCGTAAATAACGGAATAGGTGCGCACACACACTTTCAGGTCAGGACAGAAACTGTCAATCACACGAGGATCAGTCACAACATAAAACACACAAGAAGAAGAAGAATGTTGTGTAGATCCAGGTTGTGGGTCTGGTGTGTAGGTCCAGATTGTGAGTCTTTTTTGTAGGTCCAGATTGTGAGTCTGGTGTTTAGATCCAGATTGTGAGTCTAGTGTGTAGATCCAGATTGTGAGTCTGGTGTGTAGAGGTTGTGAGTCACTAGTGTGTAGATCCAGGTTGTGAGTCACTGGTGTGTAGAGGTTGTGAGTCTGGTGTATAGAGGTTGTGAGTCTGGTGTGTAGATCCAGGTTGTGAGTCATTGGTGTGTAGATCCAGGTTGTGAGTCACTGGTGTGTAGAGGTTGTGAGTCACTGGTGTGTAGAGGTTGTGAGTCTGGTGTATAGAGGTTGTGAGTCTGGTGTGTAGAGGTTGCGAGTCTGGTGTGTAGATCCAGTTTGTGAGTCACTGGTGTGTAGAGGTTGTGAATTTGGTGTGTGGATCCAGATTGTGAGTCTGGTGTGTAGAGGTTGTGAGTCTGGTGTGTAGATCCAGGTTGTGAGTCACTGGTGTGTCGAGGTTGTGAGTCTGGTGTGTAGATCCAGAGTGTGAGTCTAGTGTGTAGATCCATATTGTGAGTCTAGTGTGTAGATCCAGGTTGTGAGTCTGGTGTGTAGAGGTTTTGAGTCTGGTGTGTAGAGGTTGTGAGTCTGGTGTGTAGATCCAGGTTGTGAGTCTGGTGTGTAGAGGTTGTGAGTCTGGTGTGTAGAGGTTGTGAGTCTGGTGTGTAGATCCAGATTGTGAGTCACTGGTGTGTAGAGGTTGTGAGTCTGGTGTGTAGAGGTTGTGAGTCTGGTGTGTAGATCCAGATTGTGAGTCACTGGTGTGTAGAGGTTGTGAGTCTGGTGTGTAGATCCAGGTTGTGAGTCTGGTGTGTAGATCCAGAGTGTGAGTCTAGTGTGTAGATCCATATTGTGAGTCTAGTGTGTAGATCCAGGTTGTGAGTCTGGTGTGTAGAGGTTTTGAGTCTGGTGTGTAGAGGTTGTGAGTCTGGTGTGTAGATCCAGGTTGTGAGTCTGGTGTGTAGAGGTTGTGAGTCTGGTGTGTAGAGGTTGTGAGTCTGGTGTGTAGAGGTTGTGAGTCTGGTGTGTAGATCCAGATTGTGAGTCACTGGTGTGTAGAGGTTGTGAGTCTGGTGTGTAGAGGTTGTGAGTCTGGTGTGTAGATCCAGATTGTGAGTCACTGGTGTGTAGAGGTTTTGAGTCTGGTGTGTAGATCCAGGTTGTGAGTCTGGTGTGTAGATCCAGATTGTGAGTCTGGTGTGTAGAGGTTGTGAGTCTGGTGTGTAGATCCAGGTTGTGAGTGTGAACCAGAGATAACAGGACGACAGGAAGTGTCTTCCACGAGGATCACGTTCCACCAACACAAGAACACACAACACAAGAACACACAACACAAGTACACACAACAACAACACTAAGAGCACAGACACACACGAGTCAACACTGACAGGATGTTTCATAACTTCTTTAGTTTATCTGTTTCTGACCTTTGACCTGAAACTCTTCATTATAGGAGAATAAAAACATCAAATATTCATGTTAATAATAAATAATGATTATATTTTATACTTGAATCGATTTTATTCATTGTTTTGATCATTTTTAAAAGAAAATGTAACTTTTAATGACATCATTTTTGTTAAAAGTGATTATTTTTGTTCACAGTCTATCAAATACAAACGTTAAAAAGTGTTTAAATTGTGTAACTTCTTGTGATTAAAGAAAGAAACACAAACGTTAAAAAGAAAGAATGAAACTAAGACGTAAAAGAAACACAAACGTTAAAGATAAATGTGATGGAAAAAGAAAGAATGAAACTAAGACGTAAAAGAAACACAAACATTAAAGATAAAAGTGATAGAAAAAGAAAGAAAGAAACTAAGACGTAAAAGAAACACAAACGTTAAAGATAAAAGTGATAGAAAAAGAAAGAATGAAACTAAGACGTAAAAGAAACACAAACATTAAAGATAAAAGTGATAGAAAAAGAAAGAATGAAACTAAGACGTAAAAGAAACACAAACGTTAAAGATAAAAGTGATAGAAAAAGAAAGAATGAAACTAAGACGTAAAAGAAACACAAACGTTAAAGATAAAAGTGATAGAAAAAGAAAGAAACTAAGACGTAACAGCTGACGTCAGCACTCGTCCTCCCCCGCGAGATGGATGACTGCACGTAAATGAAAAGGTCAGCGACCTTTGACCCCTGCTCTCATCCAGGGGAGGGTCAAAGGCTTTTGTGTGTTTGCTCTCAGTGTCTAATTGTGCGCATGGAGCAGTGTTACTGTATTGTTACTGTAGTGTTACTGTAGTATTACTGTAGTGTTACTGTATTGTTACTGTAGTGTTACTGTAGTATTACTGTAGTGTTACTGTATTGTTACTGTAGTGTTACTGTAGTATTACTGTAGTGTTACTGTAGTGTTACTGTAGTATTACTGTAGTGTTACTGTAGTATTACTGTAGTGTTACTGTATTGTTACTGTAGTGTTACTGTAGTATTACTGTAGTGTTACTGTAGTATTACTGTAGTGTTACTGTATTGTTACTGTAGTGTTACTGTAGTATTACTGTAGTGTTACTGTATTGTTACTGTAGTGTTACTGTAGTATTACTGTAGTGTTACTGTAGTATTACTGTAGTGTTACTGTATTGTAAGTAAGTAAGTAAGTAATATTTATTTATATAGCGCTTTTCGAGACCAGGGTCACAAAGCGCTTTAACAATCAAAACAATACTCAAAACAGTATATACTTCAAAGATCAAGATAATACTGAGAACAACACAGGAGTTCGAGAAATTCAAGGAAAAGCCTGAACAAATAGAAACGTCTTAAGATGTTTCTTAAAGGAGTCAGTAGATCATCAAGAGCAAAGAGAGAGAAGATCGTTCCAAAGCTTAGGAGCAACAGTCTGAAAATATTTCTCTCCTCTGGTCCTGAACCGTGTGCGTGGAACCATAAGTAGATTCTGATCCACAGACCTCAGAGCCCGAGCTGGGGTGTAAGGCTGGATCAGATCAGTGATGTAAGGAGGAGCCTGACCATGAATAGATCTGAAAGTAAGAACCAGAATTTTAAAGTTGATCCTGAAAGAAACTGGAAGCCAGTGAAGAGTTTTAAGGAGAAATGTGAGTTCTTCTACTAGAGCGGCTCAGAATTCTCGCTGCAGAGTTTAGTATGAACTGCAGACGAGACGATCCTTCTTGTTAAGACATGAAAACAAACTGTTACAATAGTCCAGACGAGAAGAAACAAACGCATGGATTATAAGATCCAGATCATGTTGTGACAGCATTTTCCTAAGTTAAGAGATTTTTCTCAGTTGAAGGAAACAGTTTCTGGTCAGTTTTCTTCAGTGTTGAACAAGAGACATGTCTTTATCAAATACAACACCCAGGTTTCTCAGGCTCAGTTTGACAGACTGACTTAAGTCACTCAAGTACTGACTCAACCCTGGAATCTTATCATCAACAATCACCAGAGTTTCAGTTTTGTCCACATTTAGCTTCAAAGTGTTTTCACTCATTGTTTGATTTCTAGCAACACTTGACTAAGTTCAGCCTTTGGGGCTCAGTTGGGTCAAAAGAGCAGTAGAGCTGGATGTCATCAGCAAACATGTGATAAGAAACATCTGGAAATCTCTGAATGATTTTACCGAGGGGAATCAAGTACAGCAAAAACAATAAAGGACCCAGAACAGAACCTTGAGGGACTCCACACAACAGATCTGCCGATTCAGACCTCATTTGATTGGCAGATACACTAAAACTGCGCCCAGAAAGGTAAGATGAGAACCATTCTAACACAGACCCAGACAGTCTTCATCCCTCAGTCTTCTCAGCAGGATCTGGTGATCAACTGTGTCAAAGGCTGAGGACAGTGTTACTGTAGTATTACTGTAGTGTTACTGTAGTATTACTGTAGTGTTACTGTAGTGTTACTGTATTGTTACTGTAGTATTACTGTAGTATTACTGTAGTGTTACTGTAGTGTTACTGTATTGTTACTGTAGTATTACTGTAGTATTACTGTAGTGTTACTGTAGTGTTACTGTATTGTACTGTACGTATTTACTGTATTGTTACTGTAGTGTTACTGTAGTATTACTGTAGTGTTACTGTAGTGTTACTGTATTGTTACTGTAGTATTACTGTAGTGTTACTGTATTGTTACTGTAGTATTACCGTAGTATTACTGTAGTATTACTGTAGTATTACTGTAGTATTACTGAAGTGTTACTGTATTGTTACTGTAGTGTTACTGTAGTATTACTGTAGTGTTACTGTAGTGTTACTGTATTGTTACTGTAGTGTTACTGTAGTATTACTGTAGTGTTACTGTAGTGTTACTGTATTGTTACTGTAGTATTACTGTAGTGTTACTGTATTGTTACTGTAGTGTTACTGTAGTGTTACTGTATTGTTACTGTATTGTTACTGTATTGTTACTGTAGTGTTACTGTAGTATTACTGTAGTGTTACTGTAGTGTTACTGTAGTGTTACTGTAGTAGTTTACTGTAGTTTACTGTATGTTACTGTAGTGTTACTGTAGTGTTACTGTAGTGTTACTGTAGTATTACTGTAGTGTTACTGTAGTGTTACTGTAGTGTTACTGTAGTGTTACTGTATTGTTACTGTAGTGTTACTGTAGTATAACTGTAGTATTACTGTAGTGTTACTGTAGTGTTACTGCAGTGTTACTGTAGTGTTACTGTAGTATTACTGCAGTGTTACTGTAGTATTACTGTAGCGTTACTGCAGTGTTACTGTAGTGTTACTGTAGTATTACTGCAGTATTACTGTAGTATTACTGTAGCGTTACTGTAGTAATACTGCAGTAGTACAACACCTCTTAGTCTTCTGACACTCGGTTTGGACGACGAGCAACATGTCTGTGCGTGTTTGATCAGCGAACACACACACATAAAGCAACATACGTGTTTGTGTTTGTTTTCGTGTTCGTGTTTATATTTCTGTTTGTGTTTGTTTTTGTGTTTGTTTTCGTGTTTGTGTTTGTGTTTGTATTTGTATTTGTATTTGTGTTTGTGTTTGTTTTTGTGTTTGTTTTCGTGTTTGTGTTTGTGTTTGTGTTTGTGTTTGTGTTTGTGTTTGTGTTTGTGTTTGTGTCGACCACAAACAGAAGCTGCTGCGATGAAACTGAAGTCGACGTCGAGTGAATATTAACGTGTCTTTAAAAACCATCAGGACTCTCTGTTCGTTCTTGATCCTCATAAATAAAGTTCACCAGAACAAACTGTTCTTCACGTCAACATGTTTCAAAGAGTCGTGACGAACATTTGAATCTCCTGGACATCAGCAGCACAAGAGCGACGGAAGCTTCTTCTGCCCCACAGAGAGCTTCAGAAGATCCTCCAGATGTTTCTCTTCCACTCCAGAGGATTCAAATCTGTCACGTTTCCTCTTATTTTGCTGTCTTTGAGCAGATTTAGCATTTTAATTATTAGGATAAATTATGCTAACAATGCTAAACTAGCATCCGCCCGATATATACATTATATAGTTATTTATATAGATTAAAAAAACGGATTTAAATCCTTTATGTTGATTCTCCAACAAGAAGAAAATACATCAGTTTTACGCTAAATGATGCTACCGATGCTAAACTAGCATCGTCCCGGTTATATAGATTATATATTAATATTTATATAGGTTTAAAACCTTTAAACTGCTTCACTAACAAGAAGAAAATACATCTGTCTTACGCTAAATGATGCTAAACTAGCATCCTCCTGATATATAGATTATATAGTTATAAATATAGATTTAAAACAGATTTAAATCCTTTATGCTGATTCACTAACAAGAAGAAAATATACCCGTCTTACGATAAATGATGCTAACGGTGCTAAACTAGCATCGTCCCGGTTATATAGATTATATATTAATATTTATATAGGTTTAAAACCTTTATACTGCTTCACTAACAAGAAGAAAATACATCTGTCTAATCCTAAATTAGTATCCCCCCTGATATATAGATTATATAAATATAAATATAGATTTAATGCAGATTTAAATCCTTTATGTTGATTAACTAACAAGAAGAAAATACATCTGTCTTATGCTAAATGATGCTAACGATGCTAAAAACACATTTTTTTCTCTGAAAATCAAAAAATAACCATCAATTAAATGTCTGGCAACATAAAAGTATTATATACTCACAAACAAACTTTAAAATATATATATATATACATTGTTTCATTTGCATCAGCTGATTTGTGGAAATACTATAAATGATCAAACAAACATTTTGATTTAAAAAATAAAATAAAAAGAAATAGAGATTACAACAGATTAAAAACGTTTCTTTACTAACAAAAAGACAAGTTATCCTTCTTATGCTAGATGATGCTAACAATGCTAAACTACTATTTTCCCGCCAAAAATAACGGCGTTGAATATCTACCGACGTAATATTTACTCAGTCTTGACATTAGACTTCATCAGAGAATATAAGAGAAAATGTTTCATTTGCAGCAGTTTTGTTGCTTTAAATTATGAAACTAAATATTATTCTGATTTAGAAGCAAATCTTGCTTAATATATATAGATTTAAAACTGATTTAAAACTAAATATAACTTAATATATATAGATTTAAAACTGATTTAAAACTAAATATAACTTAATATATATAGATTTAAAACTGATTTAAAACTAAATATAACTTAATATATATAGATTAAAAACGAAAAAAAAAAAAAAATAACTTAATATATATGATTTAAAACTGATTTAAAACTAAATATAACTTAATATATATAGATTTAAAACTGATTTAAAACTAAATATAACTTAATATATATAGATTTAAAACTGATTTAAAACTAAATATAACTTAATATATATACGATTTAAGAAAAAACTTAATATATATAGATTTAAAACTGATTTAAAACCTTTATGATGCTTTACTAACGAAAAGAAAAGATGTCCATGTTACGCTAAATGATGCTAACGACGCTAAACTAGCATAGAAAACAAACCATCAATGATATACATTTAAATATAAACATGGTTTAATTTCATGATGATATAATTCACCAAAACAAACACTTTAATTTAATAAAAAATATGAAACAGGAAAACAAAAGAAGCAAATTATGTTTAATAAATAGGTTTAAAACTTGAAAGTTATCGTAAACGATACTAAAAGATGCTAACATTGCTAAACTAGCATTTTCTTCTGAAAATCTACAAAAACAACATTTAAAAGAAGCACAAAAATAATTGTGATTTTAAGCTCAAACTAAATCTAAGGTCACATGACGGTGCTCTGAGATCTGCTGACTCATGGATCTAATGATTCAACACCAGAAGAAAAGATCCTGATCCTCTGGATCTAAGTCCTCCTGAAAGGACCAGCATCTGCTCGCTAACGCTAACGCTAATGCTAATGATCCGCCAGGTTCTTCACGTCAAATACTTTTTCTACGTCGATATGTTTGACTGACGGTTCGTGACTGGATTGATAATCTATATATGGACGAGTCTTTGTTATGACACACACACACACACACACACACACACACACACACACACACACACACACACACACACACACACACACACACACACACACACACACACACACACACACACGCACATACATACACACATACACACATACACGCACACACACACACACACACACACAAGTGATCGATCACACACACACACACACACACGAGTGATCGATCACACACACACACACACACACACACACACACACACACACACACACACACACACACACACCACACACACACACACACACACACACACACACACACACACACACACACACACACACACACACGAGTGATCGATCACACACACACACACACACACACACACACACACACACACACACACACACACACACACACACACACACACACACACACACACACACACACACACACACACACACACACACACACGCACACACACACACACACACACACACACACACACACACACACACACACACACACACGAGTGATCGATCACACACACACACACACACACACACACACACACACACACACACACACACACACACACACGAGACACCACACACACACACACACACACACGAGTGATCGATCACACACACACACACACACACACACACACACACACACTGATGCTGATGTATCACTGATGGTCCAGAACCGTCTTCACACGGAACCAGAACCTTGTGATCGTTTATCATTTAAATTCTAATGTCGACACTTTTTTACTGAAGATGTTTTTATGTTGAACTGTTTTATGTTCAATGTTTTAAATCATTTCTATTTATAAATGTTGAATTTGTTGTTATTATATCATTAATTGTAAAAGTGGAATATTTTAGAAGTCAATAAGTCACATGATCGTCTGCTCGTCACATGATTGGCTGAAGGTTTGATCAGTAGCTCTGAGCTCTGTTGCTTTAGTCTGGAGACTCTGTTATAACAACATTATATTGATTTAAAAGATCATGAATTAAAATATATGGAATTTGGAACTTTTATTTTGAAATTACAATATCAAACCATACGTGAAATACAAAATAAATGTTTCATTTTAATATAAAAAAAACAATTTAAACTTTAAGATAAAAATTATGTATAAATTATTGGATTTAATTATTCAAACAAAAAAAATGTTCAGAGAAAACCTTTTTACAAATCAAAAGCCTCTCAGACAGTAATAATCAATAAGGAAAAAAATTATCTTTTTTTTCAAAACCAAAGCCTCTCAGACAGTAATAATCAATAAAGAAAACATCATAGTTTTTTAAAACAAAAGCCTCTCAGACAGTAATAATCAATAAAGAAAACATCATATTTTTTTCAAAACAAAAGCCTCTCAGACAGTAATAATCGATAAAGAAAACATCATCTTTTTCAAAACAAAAGCCTCTCAGACACTAATAATCGATCAAGAAAACATCATCTTTTTTCAAAACAAGAGCCTCTCAGACACTAATAATCAAACAAGAAAACATCATCTTTTTCAAAACAAAAGCCTCTCAGACACTAATAATCGATCAAGAAAACATCATCTTTTTTCAAAACAAGAGCCTCTCAGACACTAATAATCGATCAAGAAAACATCATCTTTTTCAAAACAAAAGCCTCTCAGACAGTAATAATCGATAAAGAAAACATCATCTTTTTCAAAACAAAAGCCTCTCAGACAGTAATAATCGATAAAGAAAACATCATATTTTTTTTAAAACTAAAGCCTCTCAGACACTAATAATCGATAAAGAAAACATCATCTTTTTCAAAACAAAAGCCTCTCAGACACTAATAATCGATCAAGAAAACATCATCTTTTTTCAAAACAAGAGCCTCTCAGACACTAATAATCGATCAAGAAAACATCATCTTTTTTCAGAACAAAAGCCTCTCAGACACTAATAATCGATCAAGAAAACATCATCTTTTTTTTCAAAACAAAAGCCTCTCAGACACTAATAATCGATCAAGAAAACATCATCTTTTTTTTCAAAACAAAAGCCTCTCAGACACAAATAATCGATCAAGAAAACATAATATTTTTTCAAAACAAGAGCCTCCAGACAATAATAGTCAATCAAGAAAACATCATCTTTTTTCAAAACAAGAGCCTCTCAGACACTAATAATCGATCAAGAAAACATCATCTTTTTTCAAAACAAAAGCCTCTCAGACAGTAATAATGGATCCAGAAATGATATCAATGGTTCTTTGCGACCTTGTAACAAACGTCTCTCTTCGTCCCAAACAAACATCTAAGAACCTCCAGAGTTCAGTGTTTTTGCTCAAAGGCTTCACAGGGATTCAAACCTCAAACTTGTGACGTCATGTTTAACAAGTTACTGCAGAAATATAGGAGCAAGTAAATCAAATGACTTGAGACCTCGGCTCCTGCCTGATGTCACTCACAGAAACAGTGTCTTTGTAACAGACACATGTAAGTGAAGCAGACGTAAAGACTCCTGGTCTCAGTGCAGAAGATGAAGGTTCGAGGATGTTTGGAGGAACATCTGCAGGGCATTGAACGCCTCGCGGTGCGTTCGTGGTCGATCCCCTGCATCGTGTCTCACTCTGAGGGAGGTCCTGCTTTCATCTTCAGGGAAGCTGCGATCACACAATGAAGCGTTACACTGACCAGACGCACGAGGGTCTTTGAACGCACCACGAGATGTGTTCAAGGCTACAGGGGGGGGTCGGGGGTCGGGGGTCACTTATCTCTTCCCGGATTAACCCCCGATTGTTGGCGGCGAACAAAGACGTCCGCGGAGGAAACTCACCCCCGAGGGCCAGATGGTGGACACTCGCAGCCACTGACCCCTGCGGCCCGGCGCGTGCTGCGACACACACACCGTCATCCATGACACTGAACACACACGCGTGTCACACACTGACCTGTCAATCATTCTGACGCCGCGTTCAGGGTCACATCGTTGTTTAGTTACGTTTATTCATGATATTCAAACAATATTTATACACAACTTTCAAAATAAAAGTCGATTTAATTAAAAAAAAAACACGTTTTAAACTGACTGTGAATAAAAAGTTATTTACGGATGAAACTGTTTTTATTGATGATTATTTTGTAGTCGACGGTCGTGAAAGAAACGGAAGAGAAAGAAGAGAAAAGGATGAAAAAACAAGAGATAGAAGTGAAAGACATAGAATCTAAAGTTTGATCTTTAGTTTCAGTAAATAATGGTTTATTAAAAGTGTTTTCTATACGTCGATCAAATACAATCGTAGGATTTTCACGTAAATATTTTATGAAAAACTACTAGAATTCAAGTTAAATCCTCTTATTATTAAGACAATTAAGAATTGAGTAAAATGTTGCTTCAGTTGAAAGTGAAACAAACGAAGGATCAGTTTTGACTCAAACATCTGAAGAAACTACAGGTGGAGACAGAAGGAGCAGCTGGAAAGCCACCTGAGACCAGATCACTCCGGACAGAAACTACACACGCACACACACACACACACACACACACTGAGGCTACACAACCCAAACCTGCCGACCACGTGACTGTGACGTCACGCAGTAAGACTTGACCAGAAAACAAAAGTTGCTTCTCGAGGCGCAAATGTTCTTCTCGGCCACCGTCCTCCGCGAGCAACACAAGCGGAACGCAGCCCAACAACAAACACGTCCCTTTGATTGACAGCTCACGTCAATCACGCGCGTGCGCGACCTCGACGAGCGACTTTGACGTCACGAAGTTTTAGGGTCGGTCACGCGCGCAGGTGACAAACACGAGCGTCTTACCTGTGTCCGCGCGCGCGTCAGTTTCTCCTTCCTGTTGCTGGTTCTGATGGTTCCGGTGGTTCTGATGGTTCTGATGGTTCTGATGGTTCTGGTGGTTCTGGTGGTTCTGATGGTTCTGTTGGTTCTGATGGTTCTGATGGTTCTGTTGGTTCTGATGGTTCTGATCCACGGAGTCACTGCTGGGCTGAGAGCAGTCGTGACGTCACGCACTGACGCGTCTTCACGACACTACTGTTCACTGACGGTCCGAACGAATCCTTGTCGAAATGATTGATTACTTTTAAACAAACATTATTTACACGTTTGAATGAACAGAAAATAGAAACTTAAACTAATATATTTAACAAAAAAATGGTTTAGATTTTTTATTTATTTACATTAATATTAATGTAAGGATAGTTTCATATTTAGACAAATATTGTTTGACTTTGATTAAAACTTTTAATCCTCAGCGAATTATTCACAAAACGAACCTTTGAAAGAAAAAACTGTCCAAATATAAAAATATTAATTTGCAAATTAAAAGAAATTGAATTGATTGCAAGTAAAAAAGCAAAAATATGGTTTACTCTGGAAATTGTACAGTAACTTGTTATATTTGTGTTGCTTTTGTTGTTTTTCGTGCATTTTTTAGTTGTTTTGTGACCAAATGTTATTTAATTATGATTTATCTCTATATTAATATTATTAATAGTTTGAATGTTATTATCGTTTGTTCTGATCTTTGGGTCAATGTTTGTCTGGTTTTAATCTTCAATAAACAGATGTTGACTTTTGTTAAAACATATACCTGTACTTTACAAACGTACTGATGTTTTTATGATGTCGTTTTAGTGTGTTTTTATATATTTTATACTTTTCCTCATAAAGGTTTCAGTTTTTTACTATTTTATCTGTTTATTTTCTACTTATTTTTTTTTACTATAGTTATATATATAAGTTATTTATATATACATTTAATAATAATAGTCATTTATTTGATATGATTGATTCTCACGAAGGATAAAAGCCGCTCAATAAAAACATTGAAAATACTCAGTAAATACATTAAAAATATTAGAGAAGGAGTGAGTTTGAGGGTAAAGTTGTGATTCTTGTCTTCAGACCTCAGACTGAATGTTAAACATCTTGAAGCTTCTTTCGTCTCCAGTTTGACATTTTCCTCGCGGGTCAGAAAGAACAACCTGTGCTTCATCATCATCACAAACACATGAATACATGGATGGAGACATGAGGTCAGATCTGCACTCCTTTCAACATCAAGTACTGCCTGGACTGAGTACAAGGAGACACACGAGGTCAGATCTGCACTCCTTTCAACATCAAGTACTGTCTGGACTGAGTACAAGGAGACACACGAGGTCAGATCCAGCTCTGCACTCCTTTCAACATCAAGTACTGCCTGGACTGAGTACAAGGAGACACACGAGGTCAGATCCAGCTCTGCACTCCTTTCAACATCAAGTACTGCCTGGACTGAGTACAAGGAGACACACGAGGTCAGATCCAGCTCTGCACTCCTTTCAACATCAAGTACTGTCTGGACTGAGTACAAGGAGACACACGAGGTCAGATCCAGCTCTGCACTCCTTTCACATCAAGACTCTGGACTGATACAAGGAGACAACGAGGTCAGATAGCTCTGCACTCTTTCAAATAAGTACTGCCTGGACTGAGTACAAGGAGACACACGAGGTCAGATCTGCACTCCTTTTCAACATCAAGTACTGCCTGGACTGAGTACAAGGAGACACACGAGGTCAGATCCAGCTCTGCACTCCTTTCAACATCAAGTACTGCCTGGACTGAGTACAAGGAGACACACGAGGTCAGATCTGCACTCCTTTCAACATCAAGTACTGCCTGGACTGAGTACAAGGAGACACACGAGGTCAGATCTGCACTCCTTTCAACATCAAGTACTGCCTGGACTGAGTACAAGGAGACACACGAGGTCAGATCTGCACTCCTTTCAACATCAAGTACTGTCTGGACTGAGTACAAGGAGACACACGAGGTCAGATCTGCACTCCTTTCAACATCAAGTACTGTCTGGACTGAGTACAAGGAGACACACGAGGTCAGATCCAGCTCTGCACTCCTTTCAACATCAAGTACTGTCTGGACTGAGTACAAGGAGACACACGAGGTCAGATCCAGCTCTGCACCTCCTTTCAACATCAAGTACTGTCTGGACTGAGTACAAGGAGACACACGAGGTCAGATCCAGCTCTGCACTCCTTTCAACATCAAGTACTGCCTGGACTGAGTACAAGGAGACACACGAGGTCAGATCTGCACTCCTTTCAACATCAAGTACTGCCTGGACTGAGTACAAGGAGACACACGAGGTCAGATCCAGCTCTGCACTCCTTTCAACATCAAGACTGCCTGACTAGTACAAGGAGACACACGAGGTAGATCTGCACTCCTTTCAACATCAAGTACTGTCTGGACTGAGTACAAGGAGACACACGAGGTCAGATCTGCACTCCTTTCAACATCAAGTACTGTCTGGACTGAGTACAAGGAGACACACGAGGTCAGATCCAGCTCTGCACTCCTTTCAACATCAAGTACTGTCTGGACTGAGTACAAGGAGACACACGAGGTCAGATCCAGCTCTGCACTCCTTTCAACATCAAGTACTGCCTGGACTGAGTACAAGGAGACACACGAGGTCAGATCCAGCTCTGCACTCCTTTCAACATCAAGTACTGTCTGGACTGAGTACAAGGAGACACACGAGGTCAGATCTGCACTCCTTTCAACATCAAGTACTGTCTGGACTGAGTACAAGGAGACACACGAGGTCAGATCAGCTCTGCACTCCTTTCAACATCAAGTACTGCCTGGACTGAGTACAAGGAGACACACGAGGTCAGATCCTGCACTCCTTTCAACATCAAGTACTGCCTGGACTGAGTACAAGGAGACACACGAGGTCAGATCCAGCTTGCACTCCTTTCAACATCAAGTACTGCCTGGACTGAGTACAAGGAGACACACGAGGTCAGATCGGACTGCACTCCTTTCAACATCAAGTACTGCCTGGACTGAGTACAAGGAGAAACGAGGTCGTCTGCACTCCTTTCAACATCAAGTACTGTCTGGACTGAGTACAAGGAGACACACGAGGTCAGATCTGCACTCCTTTCAACATCAAGTACGCCTGGACTGAGTACAAGGAGACACACGAGGTCAGATCTGCAACTCCTTTCCCCTTTCAACATCAAGTACTGTCTGGACTGAGTACAAGGAGACACACCAGGTCAGATCTGCACTCCTTTCAACATCAAGTACTGCCTGGACTGAGTACAAGGAGACACACGAGGTCAGATCAGCTCTGCACTCCTTTCAACATCAAGTACTGTCTGGACTGAGTACAAGGAGACACACGAGGCGAAAGCAGTCTGCACTCCTTTCAACATCAAGTACTGCCTGGACTGAGTACAAGGAGACACACGAGGTCAGATCCAGCTCTGCACTCCTTTCAACATCAAGTACTGTCTGGACTGAGTACAAGGAGACACACGAGGTCAGATCCAGCTCTGCACTCCTTTCAACATCAAGTACTGCCTGGACTGAGTACAAGGAGACACACGAGGTCAGATCCAGCTCTGCACTCCTTTCAACATCAAGTACTGTCTGGACTGAGTACAAGGAGACACACGAGGTCAGATCCAGCTCTGCACTCCTTTCAACATCAAGTACTGTCTGGACTGAGTACAAGGAGACACACGAGGTCAGATCCAGCTCTGCACTCCTTTCAACATCAAGTACTGTCTGGACTGAGTACAAGGAGACACACGAGGTCAGATCCAGCTCTGCACTCCTTTCAACATCAAGTACTGCCTGGACTGAGTACAAGGAGACACACGAGGTCAGATCTGCACTCCTTTCAACATCAAGTACTGCCTGGACTGAGTACAAGGAGACACACGAGGTCAGATCCAGCTCTGCACTCCTTTCAACATCAAGTACTGCCTGGACTGAGTACAAGGAGACACACGAGGTCAGATCTGCACTCCTTTCAACATCAAGTACTGCCTGGACTGAGTACAAGGAGACACACGAGGTCAGATCTGCACTCCTTTCAACATCAAGTACTGCCTGGACTGAGTACAAGGAGACACACGAGGTCAGATCCGTGCACTCCTTTCAACATCAAGTACTGTCTGGACTGAGTACAAGGAGACACACGAGGTCAGATCCAGCTCTGCACTCCTTTCAACATCAAGTACTGTCTGGACTGAGTACAAGGAGACACACGAGGTCAGATCCAGCTCTGCACTCCTTTCAACATCAAGTACTGTCTGGACTGAGTACAAGGAGACACACGAGGTCAGATCCAGCTCTGCACTCCTTTCAACATCAAGTACTGTCTGGACTGAGTACAAGGAGACACACGAGGTCAGATCCAGCTCTGCACTCCTTTCAACATCAAGTACTGCCTGGACTGAGTACAAGGAGACACACAGGAAAATCAGCTTGCACTCCTTTCAACATCAAGTACTGCCTGGACTGAGTACAAGGAGACACACGAGGTCAGATCTGCACTCCTTTCAACATCAAGTACTGTCTGGACTGAGTACAAGGAGACACACGAGGTCAGATCACTCTGCACTCCTTTCAACATCAAGTACTGTCTGGACTGAGTACAAGGAGACACACGAGGTCAGATCCAGCTCTGCACTCCTTTCAACATCAAGTACTGTCTGGACTGAGTACAAGGAGACACACGAGGTCAGATCCAGCTCTGCACTCCTTTCAACATCAAGTACTGCCTGGACTGAGTACAAGGAGACACACGAGGTCAGATCCAGCTCTGCACTCCTTTCAACATCAAGTACTGTCTGGACTGAGTACAAGGAGACACACGAGGTCAGATCTGCACTCCTTTCAACATCAAGTACTGTCTGGACTGAGTACAAGGAGACACACGAGGTCAGATCCAGCTCTGCACTCCTTTCAACATCAAGTACTGCCTGGACTGAGTACAAGGAGACACACGAGGTCAGATCTGCACTCCTTTCAACATCAAGTACTGTCTGGACTGAGTACAAGGAGACACACGAGGTCAGATCTGCACTCCTTTCAACATCAAGTACTGCCTGGACTGAGTACAAGGAACACACGAGGTCAGGTCCAGCTCTGCACTCCTTTCAACATCAAGTACTGTCTGGACTGAGTACAAGGAGACACACGAGGTCAGATCCAGCCTGCACTCCCTTTCAACATCAAGTACTGCCTGGACTGAGTACAAGGAGACACACGAGGTCAGATCTGCACTCCTTTCAACATCAAGTACTGCCTGGACTGAGTACAAGGAGACACACGAGGTCAGATCCAGCTCTGCACTCCTTTCAACATCAAGTACTGCCTGGACTGAGTACAAGGAGACACACGAGGTCAGATCCAGCTCTGCACTCCTTTCAACATCAAGTACTGCCTGGACTGAGTACAAGGAGACACACGAGGTCAGATCCAGCTCTGCACTCCTTTCAACATCAAGTACTGCCTGGACTGAGTACAAGGAGACACACGAGGTCAGATCCAGCTCTGCACTCCTTTCAACATCAAGTACTGCCTGGACTGAGTACAAGGAGACACACGAGGTCAGATCCAGCTCTGCACTCCTTTCAACATCAAGTACTGTCTGGACTGAGTACAAGGAGACACACGAGGTCAGATCCAGCTCTGCACTCCTTTCAACATCAAGTACTGCCTGGACTGAGTACAAGGAGACACACGAGGTCAGATCCAGCTCTGCACTCCTTTCAACATCAAGTACTGCCTGGACTGAGTACAAGGAGACACACGAGGTCAGATCCAGCTCTGCACTCCTTTCAACATCAAGTACTGCCTGGACTGAGTACAAGGAGACACACGAGGTCAGATCCAGCTCTGCACTCCTTTCAACATCAAGTACTGCCTGGACTGAGTACAAGGAGACACACGAGGTCAGATCCAGCTCTGCACTCCTTTCAACATCAAGTACTGCCTGGACTGAGTACAAGGAGACACACGAGGTCAGATCCAGCTCTGCACTCCTTTCAACATCAAGTACTGCCTGGACTGAGTACAAGGAGACACACGAGGTCAGATCCAGCTCTGCACTCCTTTCAACATCAAGTACTGCCTGGACTGAGTACAAGGAGACACACGAGGTCAGATCCAGCTCTGCACTCCTTTCAACATCAAGTACTGCCTGGACTGAGTACAAGGAGACACACGAGGTCAGATCCAGCTCTGCACTCCTTTCAACATCAAGTACTGCCTGACTTATAAGGAGACACACGAGGTCAGATCCAGCTCTGCACTTATCCTTTCAACATCAAGTACTGCCTGGACTGAGTACAAGGAGACACACGAGGTCAGATCCAGCTCTGCACTCCTTTCAACATCAGGTACTGCCTGGACTGAGTACAAGAGAACACACGAGTCAGACATCCAGCTCTAGTACGTCCTTTCAACATCAAGTACTGCCTGGACTGAGTACAAGGAGACACACGAGAACTTCATCCTAGACAACCATAAACTCGTCAGAAAAAAGCTTTTTTTAAACAAAATAAAACATCCACGAGGTCTCATGAATATTATTCTAAATATCTTTTTAATAAACATTAAACATAAAAATAAACATTTCTCTCCTTTTCAATACTCTTGTAAGTAATACAGTCAATAGCCCCCCCCCCCCCCCCCCCCCCCCCCCCCCCCCCCCCCCCCCCCCCCCCCCCCCCCCCCCCCCCCCCCCCCCCCCCCCCCCCCACCCCCCCCCCCCCCCCCCCCCCCCCCCCCCCCCCCCCTTCCCCCCCCCCTCCCCCCACTCACCCCCCCTTACACCCCCCCACCCACAATATTACCCTCCCCCCCCAACAAAAAAACACCACAACCACCAACAACAATAAAACCACCAAACAAACATAAAAAAAAAAAAAAAAAAAAAAAAAAAGAGGAGGAAGAAAAAAAAAAAAAAAAAAAAAATGAAAAAAAAAAAAAAAAGGGAAAAAAAAAAAAAAGAAAGGGGTGTGAAAAAAAAAAAAAAAAAAAAAACAAAAAAAAAAAGTTTTTTCAGTAAAAAAGAAAAAAAAAAACAAAAACAGGGGGGGGTTATCCACAAAAGTGACGTTAAAGAGCAACAATAATGTTAGATTTATCCACTAAAGTGACGTTAAAGAGCAACAATAATGTTAGATTTATCCACTAAAGTGACGTTAATGAGCAACAATAATGTTAGATTTATCAACTAAAGTGACGTTTAAATGAGCAACAATAATGTAACAATTTACAACTAAAGTGAGATTTATCCACTAAAGTGACGTTAAAGAGCAACAATAATGTTAGATTTATCAACTAAAGTGACTTTAATGAGCAACAATAATGTTAGATTTATCAACTAAAGTGACTTTAATGAGCAACAATAATGTTAGATTTATCAACTAAAGTGACTTTAATGAGCAACAATAATGTTAGATTTATCAACTAAAGTGACTTTAATGAGCAACAATAATGTTACTTATCAACTAACTTAAGTGACTTTAATGAGCAACAATAATGTTAGATTTATCAACTAAAGTGACGTTAAAGAGCAACAATAATGTTAGATTTATCAACTAAAGTGACGTGAAAGAGCAACAATAATGTTAGATTTATCAACTAAAGTGACGTGAAAAAGTTCTGGTGAAGTTCTGAGCGCTCGTCTAAGGACTGATGTCGCCCTCTAGTGTCTCATTGCGGACATGACATTGTGGAATCAAACAAAACTAACAATAGTTACTATAAATATTAGATCACGTTATATTTAATGGACGAACTGGTTTAAAATAATACACTTATTTTACACAATTTATTGAATTACAATCTCTAAATATTTATTCACGCATTAAAACGTTCAATTTTCAATGCGTGTATTTTGTATTTAATGTGTTATTTCCGTGTTATTATTGTGGCGTAAAAAACAACCATAACATTGAGACTCAGTCGCTGCTCGATGACGTGGAAATATTTGTCACATCGCTTCGGAATCAACTCAAAATAAGTATTTACAAACCTTAATATAAAAGTAACTGATGAAGAACAAGCTTCTAAATATTATCTCAATATTTACTCTAATGTTTTAAGGAATATTCACGAAGACAAATGAGGGAAAAGTCCTAAATTTAGAGTTAATGCAATAATAAATACAACATAAAATTGTTAAACACTTTCTACTTGTTCCACTTAAATTAATTAACACTTAAATATCATTATCATGATGAGTCGACGATAATAGGATCCAAAATAATGTCAATAAAAGAATAAATACACAAGTCAAAGAAAACAAAAGAGAATCGAGATAAACTTTGACCTCAAGATTTTAAACGTAAATTCATACAATTAAATACAAAAAAACCAAACCATATTCTTAATACATTTGATTAAAAATGAACATTTTAAAATATGGAAATTGTTTGTATTCTTTACAAATGAAAATATTGTACACATATTAAATTGTTATATTCACACGTTGATGTATGAGTAACTTATTTATATATATATTTAGGTAGGTATAACTTTATTGATCCCTCAGGAGGTCTCCTTTGGGAAATAGTTTTTTTTCCAATTAGCCGCAGCAATACAGCAACTTTTCATTAAAATAAAAATAAAATAAGAACAAAGAGAAATAAAGAGAAAGAACAAGATGAAACAATCTAAGTCTAAATATTTGTACTATTTTTACATTTATTTAATTCCTTCCATTGTACAGTGAACTTAACAACAAGACAAAAATGTTGCTGTGTTTACATTTAGTGTTTTTTACACTAAATGTTTTCTGACTTTGACACACAAGTATAATGTTTTTCTTCCCCTCCATTCTGTCTGCACTCTCTTCTTCACCTCCTCCACCTGCATGTTGTTTCTACATCTGATGATCCATCAATTGTGTTTTTCCCAGTGTTATCTTGATCTTTTTAGTATATACATTTTTTGAGTATTTTTTAAAAATGTTTAAGTGCTCTGTGACCCTGCTCTAAAAAAATCGCTCTATAAATATAAATGACTTATTATTATTGTTTTCTTGTGTGCAGGTGAAACAACATGCTGCTGACGTCACACAGGAACCGCTCAGTGCGCCTGTGCGGCGCGCATGCGCAGCGGCTGACATTTGAAGTGGCTCGCCTCGGTGTTTGAACAGGAAGGCGGACATGTTGGCTGCGGGAGAGAATCAGGCATCTGTTGTTTTTCTCTCGAGCGAGCAGCAAACTCGCCGCTGACTCTCGCGTCTCCAGAACCACCGCGGAGAAGATCCTCCGAGCGTCGCTGCCGTCGAGCGGCGGGACTCGAGCGCAGAAACACCCGCTCCTGGTTCAAACTCCTCGACATTTGGAAGAAGAAGCAGAAGTTTTTTTTTTTTTTTTTTCCCACCACTTGAGCTGTCAGAGCCGCGCAGGCCTGCAGCAGACATGACGCCTGGAGCTCAGAGGAGCCGCTGAAGATCTTCTCACTCCTTTTGTGTGGATGCATGAACGTTTGAAGCTGATCCTCGAGGATAATCTTCGTTTTCCGCACCTGACGTCAGCGCCAGACGCGCTTCTTCTGCGATGAGGCTTCAGACACACCTGGACCTCGAGCGGCTGCTGTTGCGTGGAGGCGTCAGAAGAACCAGGAGGTTCCTCTGAGCCGCGCAGGGAAGTTCTCGAGAAGAACCCGAGGCTAGCTGGCTGCTAACGCTAGCTACCACTGGCTGCTAACGCTAGCTAGCACTGGCTGCTAAAAGCTAGCTAGCCAGTGAGCATTTGTTTTTGTTTTTTTTTATCGGTCAATATCGACCACGGGACTGTGCGACGCCAAATATGTCCGCTGGACAAAGCATGGAGGCTCGGTTTGGAAAAATCGATGCCATGCTAAAGGACCCGAAGTCGGAAATAAACACAGACTGTCTTCTGGTAAGTTTTTAGCTAGTTAGCATGCTAGTTAGCATGTTAGCATCTCCCCGCTCTGTCTACTTGTTGGAGCAGAAATGTTTATTAATGCCACCGTCAATGTCAAGTTTGTTCCTTTTATTATATTAGTATAACTAGTTATATTATGTTGGTATAACCAAACACATGCTTAATTGAGTTGCTTCATTAACATAGTTGATCACTTATTTGAACTATTTAAGATGGTGTGAGTAAAACTGACGGATGTCACATTAATGACACATTGATTTAATATCATTAACCTAGTTAACAAGTTCTACCAGTCCTCAATCTCAACTCCACACACTGGATGTTTCCAAACCAAATATCTAGATGTGTATAATAATCAAATATTTCATCTACAGAAAAACACCAAATCTAGTCCAAGCCTGAAATGGTTTCTTCAAATGTCAAAAGAATATTTGATGATCTGGTGACAATCCTTCATCTCTCGTCACCCGGATTATCTTCAATACTCATAATAATCTGAATCAGCATTTAGTACATCTGGCGTTGACATCTCTGATGACATTGACAGACAGAGGTTTTGTGGTCACACTTGTTTCTCCGTTTGTGGAAAGAAACTGATGCTTTTAGATAAATAAACTGACACGTCGCACTATTCCTGGATATAATCTGTGACCTCAATATATTATATACGTGGTTGTCATCTTTATTTTCATTTAACATGTCAGGTCAGATTAGTAAGTCATTTTTATTTGTATAGCGCTTTTCCAGACCAGGGTCACAAAGCGCTTAAACAATCAAACAATATTCAATAAAGTATATATTTTAAAGGTCAAGATAACACTGATAACACAACAGGAGTTCCAGATTAGATTTATTTAGTCCAAAGGGAAATGCAGTTTATCTACCTATTCTTTTCACTTGAAGGTACAAACGTCACACGAAACACAACAACGATGCTTGACAATATTTATATCTTGGTGCCTTCCTTCATCATAACAAACCATGTCGTTGACTTTGATCACACATAGGATGATTTCATAACCCAAATATTTCAAATTTCAATGTTGATCCAAATACAACCTTGTGGTTCAGGTTTTAAGTTTATGGTTTTGTAACTGTCATTTACCAAAAGGTACTTTCCCTTAAAAAAACAATTTAAAGATCTATTTGAGGTTAGGTAGAACTTTATTCTATCTTTTGGTGTCCAACCTATAATTTTCACACCGTTTTCAAAGGTTGAATTTGCATGTAGGAGCTGTTGACGGCTGTGTTCGGAGACCTAAACTAGTGCCTGCGACCTTATGCCCCATTTGAGAAAGCGCCACTTAAACTCACCTAAAAGTGCACACTCTCTGCATTTTAATGGCGAGAGGCTGCAGGGACTGTTCCTCTGGCAGCTCTACACACAAGTGTGTTGTTCCTCTTTTCACCCTCTCTGCAATCTGCCTTGATCAATGAATGGAGGCCTTTAGCTCGCGCTGCCACCGTGCAACTCCACCCACACTTTAATAAAATTCCGTCCAAATCAAATAACCTCTTGTGTTTGACTGGCCCGTGTGTCCCCGGAGCCGATGTGAGCCTGCAGAGCGTCGGGCCCCGGCGGGCTCCTCTGAGGTAGCTGGGTGTGGGCTCTGCTCGCTACCCATAAACCAAAATTATGTGGACTGAAGACTCATGTTTCTGAAGGCACTGAATCGGGACATTTAACTCGTAAAGCAGCCAACTCGCTTGGTTATGAGTAATGGGTTCCATCAGAATGCACAATGCAAGCCTTTTTCCAGCCGTGTTTCTCTACCTATGTCCAGCTCTGTTCTCCGTCTGAGGGACTCTTGTCTCGCTCGAGCCTGACATTTGTCCTGCGTCTTACACAGCCTGGCCTCGCCTATCAAGGCTTGTATTCTAACCTTGTTGCTCTTATCTTTACCTCTCTAAATAAACCCTGCTCGGACAGAAGGGTGCCTTATCTGGAGTGACGGCCCCTCCTCAATCACGCCTCGCTCGGGCTACTTAAAGCCTATCAGCGCAGACAGAATTCCCAACATAGTGACGTGAAGGCTCTTTAGCGTCTTATATTTCCTGTTATTTTCTTCTTTCTTGCTATAACGTAGAATTTGTTTTCCAGACAAACTCCAGATGCAGCTCCTTGCCTATAATTTCACAGGTTCTTTCCCTGTGAAGTTTGTTGACGTTCCTTCATTGATGTTCCGTCGACCTCTTTATACAACAGAGGAAAATAACGCAGTCGTCTCAGTTTCACGAATCTTTTCGGCCGTGGTTTGAAAATTTTCTTTGCACCAGCCCCGTTTTCTTTTGATGCCTCTTTCATCCGTATTTGGACTGGGAATCTGTAATAAGTGTAATTACAGGAAATTACATGGTTGTTAAAGTAGTGTGAATTCTACATGCACCTATTACGTGCCAGGAAAAGGCTTATTACAAAGTGCGTCGAAAAGTAAAAAATGCTATCTTATCAACTCAGCAGGCTTTTAAAACATTTAGCGTGATTGGTACTGTGACAGTGTTGTACTTCAAACATACGTACCTCTACTGTTTGTGAGTAATACTGGGCTTCATTGGAACAATGTCCAGTAAAATCAGACGTGAAATCCCCCAGTTGTGGATGAAGAATGATGTCAGAAAATAGGTTTGGTATTGTGTCCGCTGTAAATAGACAACAATTACATCGAGGGCTTTAACGTGACACGAATATATCACCAGGAAGTCGTACAGTGTTGTAGGAAAACACGGCTGCAAAAACCTACATATTTCTGAAACATTTCACTTGTTTTGTTCACAAAAAGGGTATAATTGTGTAAAAGCTTGTTGAACTTTTAGAGATTCCTTGTTTTCTATATGAGCATAAAACGGTCCCCACCTACACAACCTTTGACCCTTGTTAAGAACACCTGCTGCACTGATGATGTCATCAAATGTTAAGACCAAACAAAGACGTACAGGTAAAAATGTTAAACCCACTGGTAATGACTTCCTTCTGGATTAAATGATAAGAAATTGGTAATAACCTGGTTTGAGTAACAGGTTAAGATCAGGCGGGTCGGTAGATGAAGTTATAGTTTATGTCGACGATGGAAAAACAATAATTAAACCGTTATATATTAAATTCAAGTCGCGCGAGCAAGAATGGAAAAATATCCATTTTGAAGTAGTTTATTTGTCGTCGTGTAAACACTGTGGCATGAACGTCGTGGATGTTTTCAAATAACTGTACATTTTTGTCAGTTTCCTCTTGTTTTCCCTGCCATTGTTCCACAACAGGGTCCATCTGAAGGTCTGATGAAACATACAGACCACAATATGTTCTATAATGTGTCCAAAACATGTCCAAAACTGAGGTGGTTTAACTGTAATGTGTAACATATCATCGTCATCATATATTGTCATTATTTCTCTTAACTATGACTGTCTAAGTAGTTCTCCACACCTTTTCATCTACTGTATTTAAGTATTCATCCCACAGAGGGAAAACTATCTTTGTCCACAACCTTTGTTAAAGTCTTTAGTCGATTCATACGTCTATATTGTCTAAAGTTTGTTGCTCTGCTGTAACTCTGCTGCGCAGCTATTCATCTTTGACAAAAACAATTGGCCGAGCTATTTCTAGCGCTTCGCTCAATCAACTGACTTATTGTGTGCAGGAATGCACGCCGGAGCGTTCGCGTCCTTTAATAATGGAACATTTCTTCCTTTAATTTGCCATTAAGCGTAATAGCCAGCTGCTGCTCTCCCTCCTCGGCCCGACTCGGCCCGAATCCAGGTCGCCCCGTTTTCAAAGGACTCCGTGACCCTTGTCCGGCCAAGATCTAGCCCGAGTCGTGCGAGTCCCGCGATAATAAGGTTGATGTTTGTCGGGACGAGGTCAGAAACCCTCGTCTTGACCGACGAGACTGCAGAACCTAGAGCTCAGTTGGAGGATCCACGTGAATGCTCTTCACTGTTGGAACGCTGCAATTATATTTTGACACGAGAGTGTTTGTGACAGTGGTTCTCGCTCACTGGGACCTCATAAGGAAATGGAATGCCCCTGTTTTGCCACCTCAGAGTTCACTGTCACAGCCATTTATCCACTAGAGTTGTTAGATATGCAGTCTTTCTAGGTAAGTGGGATTCTCTGTCACAAGGTATTATGCACAGCTGGATTGTACAAAGGCTTTTGGTTCGAGTACATTGTGACAAAAGTGGCATTTTTTTAGCAAAGACGTTTGATGTTTCCAACCCCAAAGACGTCCAGTGATCAGTACTGTATTATTCGACTGGACTATAGACGCACTTTCAATACTTTATTTTTCTCAGACATCAACAGACCGCATTATAATTCAGTTAGTTTAATTTGGTAATGGTTGTACTTACTGACCTTGAATGTATGTGGTACATGGTGGTCTATAAAGCTACAAAGCTGTACTTTGACTCACCGCAGTACTTGTCTTCTGGCTCTGTGGTATTTCTCTGCTGGCTCTATAGTCTTTATCCGCGAGGCTTCATAGTATTTTTGCGAGGCTTCGTAGTATTTATCCACGAGGCTTCATAGTATATATCCGCCAGGCTTCGTAATCTTTATCCGCGAGGCTTTGTAGTATTTCTGCAAGGCTTCATAGTATTTCTCTGCTGGCTCCATAGTCTTTATCCGCAAGGCTTCTTAGTATTTTTGCGAGGCTTCGTAGTATTTCACCGCACGTCTCCATAGTATAATTGTGTGAATAGTACACTATGAAGCCGGTTAATAATCTTATATTCTGGTACGTCTTGTGTGTTCATTGACATTTCGCCTTATAGTTATACTTTAGTTATACTTTTTCTTTCTTGTCACATTGTGCAGTATATTCTCTAAAACCATGATTCATTTTTTTAATTCATCCATTTTTCTCTTCCATCCATGTTTTGTCAGGTGTTTAATTTACAACATCAGCTGCTTTAACTCCATGTATGTCACACACATGCCCAAGAAAACATGTTAGCATGACGAGCTTCATCCGCTTAAAGTCAATCTTGTGAGCTCATAGTTTGTCGTGATCACACTTGTGGTGTGTGTTGTGAGCTCATAGTTTGTCGTGATCACACTTGTGGTGTGTGTTGTGTGTTGTGTGCTCAATCCCTCACACGTGAAAAGCATATTGTCCTAAAGAGGTGGCGGAGGAGGAAGTGAGAAGCAGAACTTCACACTGGTCCACATGCCTGGTGCTGGCATGCAGAAAGGGATGATGTGGCTGAATCTCCTGTGGAAACTTCAAGTCACACTTAAAGGTCTGGAAAAGAGTGTGTGTTGTCTGGATTTCTCCCCTAAAGCTCTAAGAAATAATTACCATCTGTAATATCAACCACCAGATTGTGTATTTTGCATTAGCACACACATTTTTTTAAAAGCTGGCATTTTCACCGCTTTTCACGCTATTATTTAGTAATCCTGCAGATTATAGGCCGAGCAACATTTGTTTTCTTCATCACGTTTAGAAAGAACCGAGGTCTTGAGAATATCATCTACAGCAGAGTCTCAAAGCTGCTCATGTATCGAACCTGCTGTGATGGATGTTGAGTCTTTTGGTTCCTTAAACACTGCTGTTTATCGACTGCACTTCACTGTGCAATGTATGGAATATATATATAGATATATATATATCTATATATATAGTGTACTTAGCGTTTGTAGCTCTCTTGAATTTAGTCATTGTTTAATGAAGCTAAATGAAAACGGTCGCCGGAGAGCTCAAGTATTTGTGCGTGTATATACATATATATCTATAGATATACATCTTCTATAGATAATAATAATACATTTTATTTCAAGGCGCCTTTATTTGCACTCAAGGTCACCATACATGGGCTACATACATAAAACATTTAAAACACAACACTACTGTACGCTAGAAAAACACTAGATCTTCTATAGATGCACATCTTCTATAGATGCACATCTTCTATAGATGCACATCTTCTATGGATGCACATATTCTATGGATGCACATCTTCTATAGATGCACATATTCTATGGATGCACATCTTCTATAGATGCACATATTCTATGGATGCACATCTTCTATGGATGCACATCTTCTATGGATGCACATCTTCTATGGATGCACATCTTCTATAGATGCACATCTTCTATGGATGCACATATTCTATGGATGCACATCTTCTATAGATGCACATATTCTATGGATGCACATCTTCTATAGATGCACATATTCTATGGATGCACATCTTCTATGGATGCACATCTTCTATAGATGCACATCTTCTATGGATGCACATCTTCTATAGATGCACATCTTCTATGGATGCACATCTTCTATGGATGCACATCTTCTATAGATGCACATCTTCTATGGATGCACATCTTCTATAGATGCACATCTTCTATGGATGGATGGACATCTTCTATGGATGCACATCTTCTATGGATGCACATCTTCTATGGATGCACATCTTCTATGGATGCACATCTTCTATGGATGCACATCTTCTATAGATGCACATCTTCTATGGATGCACATCTTCTATAGATGCACATCTTCTATGGATGGATGGACATCTTCTATGGATGCACATCTTCTATGGATGCACATCTTCTATAGATGCACATCTTCTATGGATGTGCATCTTCTGTAGATTTACATCTTCTATAGACGTATATCAAGGTTATGAGTGTCACCGGTGTATTGCGATACACTGTGATTCTGTAGGAAAAAGTACATACTTGGGTTTCTTTAAAATTTAATGATTGTAGGAAAAAAAACTTGTAGTGTTGTAAACACAATTCTGTTTCATCCTTAACTTCAATTCATCAATTTACTGAATTCAGTTTCAAGGATCTAGATTTGTATTTCACAAAATAACAAATAAAAGTAAAATCAAGTGAATATTTGAATGTCATTGTTAATTAAAACAATGGTACAATGCTGTTGAATATTGATACAATATTACGAAAAAGTGTAGCTATCAACGTTTTCTTTAACCACCCCGGGTTAGTTTGATAAGTTGTTATACATTTCTATTAGTGCTCCAATCCAACCAAAAAGGCGACTGTCGTTCACATGCTTCTTCTCTTTTGGTCGTCATCAGCGTTGGTTTGTCTTCTCGTCCTTTGATTGATTTAAAGCCGACTGGCGCCCGTCGTGACGCAGAGACGTCGTGGATGTTTGCTGTCCTTGTTGCTGGTGTGTGTCCTGGTGTGTGATCAGTGTGATGTTCCTTCAGAAGTCTTGAAGGGAATTTACGGTTTTCTTTTAAATACATTCCACTGTTTTCAACAGTCATTGAACACGTGAGGGTGTTGTTTGCATAAACATGTGATTGGTTCTTATAACAAAGTATCAAAAAGAAAACAATTATAAAAACTCAGGATTGATCCTCAGTGAAGCTGGAGCCATGTTTCCGTCGTGAATACAGATTAATGTCAATAATGACTTGTTTTCGGTGTATTATCTGCTAATATTTTCCTAAAGGTTTTTACTAAAAAGTAGTGTACTTGCTATCAACACACAGACTAACCCCTCTGTGTTCAAGATTTGAATGTAGGTGTTTATTGACTAGCTTGCAAATACTTGTGGATCTCTGTTGCAGCAGAGTTCCAGACGCTAATAGAGAAGTTGGCTACAGCGAAAAGAGAAGGAAGCCGGAGTAGAAGAGTTGATCTTCTGGGCTGTAGTGTCATGTGACTCTAAGTTGATGCTACCGAATACACAGGAAACAATTAGCATCGAAGACTTTCTCGGTCACATGTTCACATGATGAAAGTGACCTCACATTAGTCGTCACAGTGACTATAATTATATAATAAAAATAGCGTGTTCTTCTTTTTACGACTCTCTAAGTCGGTTACAGTTCGCCTGCGTCCCGACTTAGAAAGTTCCCACAGCACCTCGTAACGTGAATTATCGGGTTATTCGGTCACTTTATTGCTTTGGCGAAGACGGCTCTGCCACCTCCTCGCAGAAGTTTGTTTTTTCCTCCATTTGTTCTCTCGGTGGGTCGACCCGGACCCACATGTGCGAGTGCGTCGCCCTCCCCTCTTTTTCCCTCCGTCGCACTAGTGCCCGCTGAAAATGAAGCCACTATGTGGCTCTGGACTTGGGATGTGTGTTTTTTTTTTTTTCCTCCCTTCCTTGACTTTTTGTTGAGAACTTGTTTGGCCACATACCTAAAATAGCTCTCTGACGTGTACAGTCCTGTAGAGGAATGTTACTGTGGCTGTCCAGAGTTCTCTGTGGCAGGAAGTTATGCAAACGTTCTCGGCCGAGCAGAGAAGCTTGTGATTAGAGTCCTGGACTCGCTTCAGCTTCTTTCCAGCGTGACTGCAGACGCTCTTTCACGTCCATCAAATCGTTTTTCCGCTTTTTTAGAATTGGCTTTAGATGACTTTTCCCGTCTAATTATAACCTACTTGGCACTTTGCTGTGATCTAATTTTATTATCGCTCGTCACACGAGTAGAAAGAAAAGTGAAAATAAAGATTTATAAAAATAGTTTTTATCTCTGAACCAGTAATGGTTGTAATGATGGAGAATCACAAGGGTTGTTCAATGTCCTGGTTTATCTTTATCAGTGTCAAAAAAAGCGTATATCATTTTTTAATATATTTGAGCAAAAAGAGTTACATACTCAATACCTCAGACATTTTATAAATTAGTTAAAATTGTATATTTACTCTCTTCATTCAAACAAACCAACATTTTTGTCGACTTCTCTGAAATAATCCAACATTAGTCAACGTGAGGGCGAGTAGAAAATGAGTAAAGTTGGAATTTTCAGTGAACGATCACTTTAATGAAGCTAATCTTTGTCACTGAACACGATAACATTTGATTCACGTGATCATCTTGGAAAAAGCTGCAGATCCCGATGATTGACGACGACATATGTTGCATCAATGTCTGCATCAATGGTCCATAAAGTCTCTATAAATGTCATTACTCTGAACATGAAGTACAACATCTATACCGACTGCAGTGGTAGAAATACTTTTAATTGTTCTGAAAAATTGCAGCAAGTCAATGTGTTTGAAAATAATTTCTGCAAATACACAAACCTCCAAAATATGTCGGCTATCAAAGCTGCTGGAGTCACTGTATCCTCTCGCACTCAGTCATCATTCTTCCCTTAAGCTGTGGAGGACATAATGACTGCCATCTAGAGGCTGGAAGATGAATTAAGAGACGAATAAACAAATATTTAATCATAAATAAATAAAATGATCAGTGCGTCAATATTTTCTTCCAGTCCTATTTCAACAAACGTGAACGAATGAATGAAATAATTTTAAATGACATGAACAACATTCATAGTTACTGCACATATAAAGGTATGATCCACGTCATTCTGAATTTAATTAAAATGTGACATTATAAACCTTAACAGCGGATCATTCATCGATGACTTTTACATTTGAAACATATTTTTCCCTGTTTTGAACTCGTCTGCTTTTCAACGACTTGTTTTTTAAACGTGAACACAGTCCTAGTCTAGAGAATCATTTCCATGATTTTGCTCCGTCTGCGCCCTCGGGTCATGGATCTGAGGGGGGTCTGGCTCGGACCCCCCACTGCTGAGCGTGAGCAGCCGCAGAGTAAGATGTTGTTGTGTCTGAGCTGCTGATTCACGGTGTGTCATCATGGCTTCGCGCCGAAGCGTAAAGTTGTTGTCGAGCACATGTTTCACATCACATGCCTGGAGTCGCGTGAATAACTCGGTGAGGTCTGACGTCATGTTGGCACGAGGATGGAGTTATTCGTGGGTCTTGGAAGAGGATCGGCTTCTGGGGCAGATGCTCTGTGACTTCACCGTAAGAATATCATGGTTTCAACATCTGGCTCGTCCTCGCAGCAGCAAACGCTGAACATAATGAGGAACCGTTGTTTAGTTTCAGCTATTGTGGCTTAAAGAAGATTAGATTAAATCCTGCCGCTGGCTCTTATGTTCATGTCTAGCTGCAGTCGTCTCGCACTGGAACTGTTTATTCTTCGTTCATAAACTGAATTAAAAAGGTCACACAATTCTGTTCTGATCTTTCAGGAATAATACAATGTTGTACTTGTACACACTTGACCTCGCTGCAGTGATATTGTGAGTCACCTCAGTTGTTATTACTTCCTCAGTTATTCATACGTTTCTTAGAAACCATGGCCTGTGATATGTTTACTGAGCTTAACATTGTCATCTCATCACTCTAATCATCTCATAAAAGAACAAGCCTTTCCAAATTAAACACAGAAATAAGGTAACGAACAATAGAAATGTATACAAATGACAAAATAATAAAAAATAAAAGTAAATCAGATTCTGTCACTGAATGTAAAATAAAAATAATCTGGAGCTGTCATTAATTATATTCAGGTATTTATATACAATCCAATTTCCAAAATCACTGTATGGTCCTGGGCTGCAAATGTCTTCAATCATATTGTAATTGAGTATCTTGTGATTTGATTGTTTTCTTAGGAACCTTGACCTTGAGTGCTCTGAAAAATGATTATTATTATTAATCTCTTGATGGTAGAAAACGAACCAATCGTAGCTCAACATTCTAACATCAACTGTATTTGTCTAAAACTCTAATGTACTACGAGTCTGTAACAAGGTTTTTTTCCTGTACACTTTCTGTTGGTCTGTCTCTAACATGTCCTCGTCTCTCCAGGACGGCTTGGACGCGCTCGTGTATGACCTGGACTTTCCTGCCCTGAGGAAGAACAAGAGCATTGACAACTTCTTGAATAGATGTAAGTCTCCTTCGTCTCACGTCCTCCATTAAAGCTCCGGCTCGCTCGCACATGAGCGTAAATGTTTTAGGGTCACCGCTTCCATCTAGGCCTGGACACAATGGGTGTCTGCTGCTTAGTGTCCCCCCAACAAAAGGAGCTTTCATTGAGTGGCTGGTGACCCACATGATGCCCGTCGTGACGCTTCTCTTTTCCACCATTCCTGCATAACCTCCGTCCAATATGAACTCGATTCATGCAGTAGTTACAGCGAAGCCTTGTGTACGTTTGTTTGTAAAGGTCGACTATGTTTCATTAATAATAACTTTGATAAATCACTGTCAATATAATCATGTCCCCCAATTGACATGATTATGTTATGATTTTTCACCTGTAAATGTAGCATAGTTTTAATACTAAAGAGCCTCGCAGAGTAATGCTAAAGCGCTTCACAGAGTAATGCTAAAGCGCTTCACAGAGTAATGCTAAAGCGCTTCACAGAGTAATGCTAAAGCGCTTCACAGAGTAATGCTAAAGCGCTTCACAGAGTAATGCTAAAGCGCTTCACAGAGTAATGCTAAAGCGCTTCACAGAGTAATGCTAAAGCGCCTCACAGAGTAATGCTAAAGCGCCTCACAGAGTAATGCTAAAAGCGCCTCACAAGAGTCTAATGCTAAAGAGCCTCACGGAGTAATGCTAAAGAGCCTCCGGAGGTAATGCTAAAGACCCAGTAATGCTAAGTAGCTAAAGACTCACGGAGTAATGCTAAAGGAACTCGCGGAGTAATGCTAAAGAGCATGGCGGAGTAATGCTAATGAGCATGGCGGAGTAATGCTAATGAGCATGGCGGAGTAATGCTCATGAGCATGGGGAGTAATGCTAAAGAGCTTCACAGAGTAATGCTGGAGTAATGCTCATGAGCATGGCGGAGTAATGCTCATGAGCATGGCGGTAATGCTAAAGAGCATGCGGGTAATGCTCATGAGCACATGGGAGTAATGCTAAAGAGCATGGCGGAGTAATGCTAAAGAGCATGGCGGAGTAATGCTAAAGAGCATGGCGGAGTAATGCTAAAGACAGAGGATGTAATGCTAAAAAGAGCATGGCGGAGTAATGCTGAAGAGCATGGCGGAGTAATGCTGAAGAGCATGGCGGAGTAATGCTGAAGAGCATGGCGGAGTAATGCTGAAGAGCATGGCGGAGTAATGCTCAAGAGCATGGCGGAGTAATGCTAAAGAGCATGGCGGAGTAATGCTAAAGAGCATGGCGGAGTAATGCTAAAGAGCATGCGAGTAATGCTAATGAGCATGGCGAGTAATGCTAAAGAGCATGGCGGAGTAATGCTAAAGAGCAGTCAGAGCATGGCGGAGTAATGCTAAAGAGCATGGCGGAGTAATGCTAAAGAGCATGGCGGAGTAATGCTAAAGAGCATGGCGGAGTAATGCTAAAGAGCATGGCGGAGTAATGCTAATGAGCATGGCGGAGTAATGCTAAAGAGCATGGCGGAGTAATGCTAAAGAGCCTCGCGGAGTAATGCTAAAGAGCCTCGCGGAGTAATGCTAAAGAGCATGGCGGAGTAATGCTAAAGAGCCTCGCGGAGTAATGCTAAAGAGCCTCGCGGAGTAATGCTAAAGAGCCTCGCGGAGTAATGCTAAAGAGCCATTTTTAGCGTGTAGTGCACAAAATTGCTTCGAGGTCATTGAGTTCAACCACAATTTAAACATGAGGCTTTTTTTGTTTTAAAGTATTTTAATTGCACCTTACAGTCCGAAAAATACTTGAACAAGTGTTGCTTGTTTCAGTTCTCACAGACGGCTCCCATCCAAGCTGAATTCTGCACGAGTTTGTTGTTTCTGTTGTGACCCTTGAGCAGAGACTTAATTGTTCCTCGCCTCGGTGACGTGGCCACAGCACTTTAGTGTGTAGCAGTTTGACAGCCTTGATGGATGTCAACTAATGGACTGACGTCTTGTGAGGCGCTGGACCTCGACGCTTGTGTCGCCTGCAGCGTTCTCCAGGCTGGAATCTTCTGAGTGCTCGCCGTCATCTCAGCTGATGCCTTCACTCTATAAAGTCTTGGCTTTACTGGAAATAACCGCACAAGTGCACCCACATACACAACCTTTAAAAATGTGTCCTGCGGCTAAACCTGGGTTTGTGTTTATGTACCCACAGTTTTCCCCTGTGGCTCGTGATCCTGCAGCACTGGAAGTGACTCAGTGTTTCTGATCTGGACGAGTCCTGTAGTTTTAAACTTTCATTTGTTCATCTTAAACCCCCTAGAGACCCCTTACTCTGCCCTGTGCCAGTCATGCCCCCTCTAGGATTGTAATTGATCCCTGGTGTACAACTTTGACCACATTTGGCTGAACATGATGCCCAGCGACCCTCGCCAGCCTCGTATCAGACCCTGGAGGCTGGAAACTTTCCTGAAATGGCATCTTTCACCAGATGAGTGTGATTCATACGAGTCTGTTATGTCAGATGGTTAAGGAATGAAGAGAAAGATCTCATCATTTATATAACTTTGAGAAATGGATAAAATAACACTTGAAATGAGACAAAAGTGGTGCAAAATCTCAATAAAATCACACAAAGTTTCATAAAACCTCAAACAAAAATAAAAACTTACATTTGATTTTTGTCAAAGATGTTCAGAAGAAATTACTGTAAAAGTCTGGGGTCCAGTCCCTGGAATAATTGACCTCTGGTGACCCCCCCGCAGTTTACTTTGAGACTATAAGTAAGTAATTTGTATTTATATAGCTGTTATAGCTTTTCCAGACCAGGGTCACAAAGCGCTTAAACAATCAAACAATATTCAATAAAGTATATACTTTAAAGGTCAAGATAATACTGAGAACAACACAGGAGTTCCATAAAATCAAGGAAAAGCCTGAACAAATAAAAACGAAAGATGTTTCTTGAAGGAGTCAGTAGATCATCAAACACACATGTTTCTTGAAGGAGTCAGTAGATCATCAAACACAGAGATGTTTCTTGAAGGAGTCAGTAGATCATCAAACACACAGATGTTTCTTGAAGGAGTCAGTAGATCATCAAACACACAGATGTTTCTTGAAGGAGTCAGTAGATCATCAAACACAGATGTTTCTTGAAGGAGTCAGTAGATCATCAAACACAGAGATGTTTCTTGAAGGAGTCAGTAGATCATCAAACACAGATGTTTCTTGAAGGAGTCAGTAGATCATCAAACACACATGTTTCTTGAAGGAGTCAGTAGATCATCAAACACACAGATGTTTCTTGAAGGAGTCAGTAGATCATCAAACACAGATGTTTCTTGAAGGAGTCAGTAGATCATCAAACACAGATGTTTCTTGAAGGAGTCAGTAGATCATCAAACACAGATGTTTCTTGAAGGAGTCAGTAGATCATCAAACACGCATGTTTCTTGAAGGAGTCAGTAGATCATCAAACACAGATGTTTCTTGAAGGAGTCAGTAGATCATCAAACACACAGATGTTTCTTGAAGGAGTCAGTAGATCATCAAACACAGATGTTTCTTGAAGGAGTCAGTAGATCATCAAACACAGATGTTTCTTGAAGGAGTCAGTAGATCATCAAACACAGATGTTTCTTGAAGGAGTCAGTAGATCATCAAACACAGATGTTTCTTGAAGGAGTCAGTAGATCATCAAACACAGATGTTTCTTGAAGGAGTCAGTAGATCATCAAACACAGATGTTTCTTGAAGGAGTCAGTAGATCATCAAACACAGATGTTTCTTGAAGGAGTCAGTAGATCATCAAACACAGATGTTTCTTGAAGGAGTCAGTAGATCATCAAACACGGATGTTTCTTGAAGGAGTCAGTAGATCATCAAACACAGATGTTTCTTGAAGGAGTCAGTAGATCATCAAACACAGATGTTTCTTGAAGGAGTCAGTAGATCATCAAACACACAGATGTTTCTTGAAGGAGTCAGTAGATCATCAAACACAGATGTTTCTTGAAGGAGTCAGTAGATCATCAAACACAGATGTTTCTTGAAGGAGTCAGTAGATCATCAAACACAGATGTTTCTTGAAGGAGTCAGTAGATCATCAAACACAGATGTTTCTTGAAGGAGTCAGTAGATCATCAAACACGCATGTTTCTTGAAGGAGTCAGTAGATCATCAAACACAGATGTTTCTTGAAGGAGTCAGTAGATCATCAAACACACATGTTTCTTGAAGGAGTCAGTAGATCATCAAACACAGATGTTTCTTGAAGGAGTCAGTAGATCATCAAACACATGTTTCTTGAAGGAGTCAGTAGATCATCAAACACACAGATGTTTCTTGAAGGAGTCAGTAGATCATCAAACACAGATGTTTATTGAAGGAGTCAGTAGATCATCAAGCTATTTTTGTGCCCAACTGTGTAGTTTTTGAAGGAGCAGGAACTGATCGACCAGTTTTAGACTCTGACCAAGATAACTTCTGTTTTACTGGCTTCTCAGACTGAACCTTCTGCTGCTCAACATGAAAGAGTTTGACGTCCACGTCTGGTTTAAAACTTGATAACGACCCACAGAAGTGAAGAAGTATTAGTCGGTCAGTGGATCACCTGCAGCACCGCCATTGTGTTGAGCTTGTCCTGTCTGGAGATGATCCTTAAAGTCATAGTCCACTCATTTTCTACCCTCATGTCGACTAATGTTGATTATTTTCAGAGTAATCTGTTCTTTTGAAGAGTTATAAACCAAGATGTTTGTTCATTTTAATGTAGCGGCTGGAGCTTAGTCGTCTTCGTCTTCGTCCATAAAGACACTTAAAAACATCCAAATACCTTCATAATGCTCGTCTGTAACGTCCCTCTTGGATGGAAACAGGGCATTTTTGTAGCTGAAGTTCGGTCTTGACGTCCTTCTTCATTCAAACTCATGCAGGTGTCAGTGTTCATGATTGAAAACAATCTTAAGATGCATGTCAAATTTGAATTATGGGTAAACTATCACGTCAAATAAGAGACGGTTGTAGGCGTTCATGCGGGTCATCCTGGGTCATGACCCTTGATGCCATTTAGACTCAAGTTTCTGCTCGTGTCACTGGTGTGTAGTCGAGTGCGAGTGTGCGGTGAGGAGCAGTCAGTGTCTCCAACACTGAAGCCTGTGATCCAGAAACTCTAGCTCTCACAAAACCCCCGAGAGCAATTTGAGGATCAGCGTTTTGCTAATGTTCGCCACATTAAAGCGCTGCGGGTTGAAGAATTTGAACTTCCTCGCGTCTGATTAGAAATCGACCTCGCCAGCGCGGGAGCTGAGATGCCTCTCCACTGAAATTAAAACTGTCAATCATCAGCGTTTGAGTGAAAACGGTGAATCACCCCATATTTGGAGCTCATGGCTGGTCTGCACGACTCGCTGTTGTGACTGTGACTGTGAGACGGAGCTGCAGCGTCACCTTCTCACCCTGAATAACGTGTATCACGGGACGAACGAGGTCAACGATCGCCTTCCTGTGACTGAACGTTCTTTGTTTCTTCACAGATAAGGACACCATCAGTAAAATTCGGGATCTACGCATGAAAGCAGAGGATTATGAGGTCGTCAAGGTCATTGGGAGGGGTGCGTTCGGGGAGGTACAGTTGGTAAGTCAGACATTTCTACTGCGTTTATCTTCCTCTTCTGATCCATACTAGATGAACGATAGGTCCACGTGCCCCACACTCCTCCAGAACTCAGCCAGGGGTCCAGGCAGATCCTTGTAAAGTCTTAAAAACAGGGCTTTAATAGTCAGTAAAATATCTTGGATCAAATCTTAAAATAATCTAATACACAAGTAAGATTTTATGTTGGTTTTAAATCTTCTTCAAAAATCTTCTTAAAAATACATTTTTACGCACAATAACAGAACGAACAACGTAGTGAAGCAGCAGATGCTGGACGAGGTTCTACTTCAACACATTCAAAGAGATGTATTTCTTCATAAACAAGTAACATGTATTTTGTGTAGGAAATTAACTTACATTTTTTGTTTTAAAACCATCAACATTTGCGTACAATTGTCCGTAAACCTACTTTATAAATGTTTTAAAATGTTGTTGTTAAAAAGGCTCAGTCTTGCATGAGCCTCAGGAACCAGTCATGCCACCAACTCCTCTGATCTCCTGCAGGTGAGACACAAAGCTACCAGCAAGGTTTACGCCATGAAACTGCTGAGCAAGTTCGAGATGATCAAAAGGTCGGACTCCGCTTTCTTCTGGGAAGAGCGAGACATCATGGCGTTCGCCGACAGCTCCTGGGTGGTGCAGGTATGAGGGACCGAAAGTAAACAATGGCCGGAAAAACATCCAGATGAACTTTTGAATCCGAGCCCGGAGCGTGATTTCATCAGTGGCTTCCTCCCAGTGATGGCGTCCCTTCTTCTTCCTGCAGCTCTTCTTCGCCTTCCAGGACGATCGCTACCTCTACATGGTGATGGAATACATGCCCGGCGGGGATCTGGTGAACTTGATGAGCAACTACGACGTCCCCGAGAAGTGGGCTCGCTTCTACACTGCTGAGGTGGTGCTGGCTCTGGACGGGATCCACGCCATGGGCTTCATTCACAGGTGAGAGAACCTTACCTATGGTGCAACAAAACAAGGACCCATAATGCTTTTCTACACACTGATTTTATTTTGTGACATCTGGTCGATACAATACTGTATTTGAATTATAAGTTTCTGTTGCCATGTTAAAATTACACCCAGCTTTGATCACTTGACTGGGCGGCAAAGCCTCATGGGACCTGTTCAGGTCAGCATTACTGAGAGGGTTGACACTCAGGTGTAATGTGTAAGTTAAGTGTAAAACTAAATGGTTACTACTTTGTTGATTTTGTTAAATGCGGGTGTTTTCAGAACATGACCTCATCTAAGGAGGATCACTGTGATACTGTTAATAATTGTTATTTCTGGATCTGTCGTCAGGGACGTGAAGCCCGACAACATGTTGCTGGACAAAGCTGGTCACTTGAAACTGGCAGACTTTGGGACCTGCATGAAGATGAACAAGGTATTGTGTCCAGAATCTTATCTTCGTACAAGCGATCCTTAAAAACCGGTTCAAAACCCCTCCAGGACGGAATGGTACGATGTGACACGGCCGTGGGAACGCCAGACTACATCTCACCAGAGGTACTGAAGTCTCAAGGAGGCGACGGGTATTACGGCAGGGAGTGCGACTGGTGGTCCGTGGGGGTCTTTCTCTACGAGATGCTCGTCGGTGAGTTCCAAGCGGATGCGTCTGAAATCTCCAAAACTTCTACAGAACTAAGGTGTGTTTCTGTCTCGCAGGCGACACGCCGTTCTACGCCGACTCCCTGGTCGGAACCTACAGCAAGATCATGAACCATAAGAACGCCTTGACCTTCCCTGATGACAGCGACATCTCCAACGATGCCAAGAATCTCATCTGCGCTTTCCTCACTGACAGGTGAGACGAGCGACGTCTCCTGGAAATATGTCGACCAAACTAAGAGCACTCGCTCTGAAGAACATTTGTGATCCTCTGTGAACCTTGTTTGATCCGTTCTCAGGGAGGTCCGTCTGGGCAGGAACGGAGTGGACGAGATCAAGAGGCATCCGTTCTTCAAGAACGACCAGTGGACGTGGGAGAGCATCCGAGAGAGTAAGAGCGAATGTATTCATGGAGTCACGCGCTCGTCCACCATCAACCGCTCTATTGTCGCTCGTGTTTGTTCATGAATAAGCTTCTGTTTGCTGCTGTCGCCGGATCCATGTTCTCCACTGGAGACGACTGGAGACGACTGGAGACGACTGGGGACGACTGGGGACGACTGGAGACGACTGGGGACGACTGGGGACGACTGGGACTCACTGGGGACCGACTGGGGACGACTGGGAGACTCGGAGGCCACTGGAGGAGCGACTGGAGACGCGACGAGCTGGGACGGCGCCACACTGGAGACACAGGAGACGACTGGAGGACGACAGGAGACGACTGGAGACGCACTGGAGACTGGGGACGACTGGAGACGACTGGAGACGACTGGAGACGACTGGGGGAGACGCCACTGGGGGCGGGGACGACTGGAGACGACTGGGGACGACTGGAGACGACTGGAGACGACTGGAGACGACTGGGGACGACTGGAGACGACTGGAGACGACTGGAGACGACTGGAGACGACTGGAGACGACTGGAGACGACTGGAGCACTGGGGGCGACTGGGGGCGACTGGGGGCGACTGGAGAGCGACTGGAGGCGACTGGAGAGCGACTGGGGAGCGACTGGGGACGACTGGAGACGACTGGAGACGACTGGAGACGACTGGAGACGACTGGAGACGACTGGAGACGACTGGAGACGACTGGAGACGACTGGAGACGACTGGAGACGACTGGAGACGACTGGAGACACTGGAGAGCGACTGGGGACGACTGGAGACGACTGGAGGCGACTGGAGGGACGACTGGCGACTGGAGACGACTGGGGACCACTGGGGACCCACTGGAGACGACTGGAGACGACTGGAGGGACGACTGGAGGCGACTGGAGACGACAGGAGACCACTGGCGACCTGGAGACCACTGGGGCACCACTGGGACGACTGGAGACGACTGGAGACGACTGCCCACACTGGAAAAAAAAAAAAAAAAAAAAGGGAAAAAAAGGAAAAAGGAAACGAAAAGAGAGCGACTGGAGACGACTGGAGACGACTTGAGTCAATCGTTCTCTGCAGACCTGGTGTTTGTGATCCTGTTAGCTTTGAGGAGGAGTCAGTAGCTCCAGTCTGAGATGTATGAAGGTCACTTATGTTGTCAGTGGCATCAGAACATTGTAGGAATTTAACATTTCACCTGATTTTTTTTATTGCATTTAAGCATTGAATTGTGTTTTTTATTAACAATGTCATTTAAAAAAAAATTTGAATTCAGTTATTTGTATATAATGAGGTTGCATTTATTTTTGTTGGGTAATTAACTTCAATCCTTTGTATTTTAAAAGGTACATTTTTTCATTTTCTAAATTTCAATATGTTAAAAATGAATGATTTTTTTTTTTTCCAAATAGTATTTGATTTATTTTCCTTCAATATTTAAAAAATACATGTATTGACATTTTTATATCAGTCACATGATCATCTGTGTGTCACATGATTGGTTGGAAATTATTATTAAACCAACATTTATATATTAAATTTTAAATAATACAAATAATAAAAACTTTTTTTTAAACTAAGACCTAGAATATAAAACTGTATTTTTTCATTTTGAACTCAATTTTTAAATGAAATGACTAAAAATGATATTTAAATCAAGTAATTTAAAGGAACTCTGACGTCTGTGCAGCTGCGGCTCCTGTGGTGCCTGAGCTGAGCAGCGACGTAGACACCAGTAATTTCGACGACATCGAAGAAGATCGTGGCGAGGAGGAGACCTTCCCGATACCAAAGGCCTTCGCTGGCAACCAGCTCCCCTTCGTCGGCTTCACGTACTACAGCAACCAGCAGTACGTGGTCTTGTAACTTGTACACTGATGCTCCTCTGAGATGGAGATGTTTGACGGTCGTCGTCTGTTGCCAGACTTCTGCGCGGCTCCACTGGAACCAAGACCTGTGACAAACGAAGCTCCTCCACGAAGGAAGATAAGAGTCATGTGAGTAAAATGTTTCTCTTCTGTGTGTATTTTCTGTGTTGTTACTTCAATCTTTATACAGTTGGAGAACATGCAGAAGAGAATCTATGTTCTGGAGGAACAACTGCACACAGAGATGCAGCTGAAGGACGAGCTGGAGCAGAAATGCAGGTCCGTGAAGTTTTTACCATCAAACAAGAACGACAAACTCAAGGTCGCTTGAGAAAGATCTCATGTCAAGATAGAGTGTATTTTCAATGTGTTGATGCGTACGATATATAGTGATAGTGTAGTAACAAGTATATATGTGTAGTATTGTGCAGTACTTGACTCTGGTGTTGTGATAGTGTAGTAACAAGTATATATGTGTAGTATTGTGCAGTACTTGACTCTGGTGTTGTGATAGTGTAGTAACAAGTATATATATGTGTAGTATTGTGCAGTACTTGACTCTGGTGTTGTGATAGTGTAGTAACAAGTATATATGTGTGGTATTGTCCAGTACTTGACTCTGGTATTGTGATAGTGTAGTAACAAGTATATATGTGTAGTATTGTCCAGTACTTGACTCTGGTGTTGTGATAGTGTAGTAACAAGTATATATGTGTGGTATTGTCCAGTACTTGACTCTGGTGTTGTGATAGTGTAGTAACAAGTATATATGTGTAGTATTGTCCAGTACTTGACTCTGGTGTTGTGATAGTGTAGTAACAAGTATATATGTGTAGTATAGTCCAGTACTTGACTCTGGTATTGTGATAGTGTAGTAACAAGTATATATGTGTAGTATTGTCCAGTACTTGACTCTGGTGTTGTGATAGTGTAGTAACAAGTATATATGTGTAGTATTGTCCAGTACTTGACTCTGGTGTTGTGATAGTGTAGTAACAAGTATATATGTGTAGTATTGTCCAGTACTTGACTCTGGTGTTGTGATAATGTAGTAACAAGTATATATGTGTAGTATTGTCCAGTACTTGACTCTGGTGTTGTGATAGTGTAGTAACAAGTATATATGTGTAGTATTGTCCAGTACTTGACTCTGGTGTTGTGATAGTGTAGTAACAAGTGTATATATGTGTAGTATTGTCCAGTACTTGACTCTGGTGTTGTGATAGTGTAGTAACAAGTATATATGTGTAGTATTGTGCAGTACTTGACTCTGGTGTTGTGATAGTGTAGTAACAAGTATATATGTGTAGTATTGTCCAGTACTTGACTCTGGTGTTGTGATAGTGTAGTAACAAGTATATATGTGTAGTATTGTCCAGTACTTGACTCTGGTGTTGTGATAGTGTAGTAACAAGTATATATGTGTAGTATTGTCCAGTACTTGACTCTGGTGTTGTGATAGTGTAGTAACAAGTATATATGTGTAGTATTGTCCAGTACTTGACTCTGGTGTTGTGATAGTGTAGTAACAAGTATATATGTGTAGTATTGTCCAGTACTTGACTCTGGTGTTGTAGTATTTTCAGACCACATGACTCTTGATGAAGTCGTAACTACTTTAATTTGTTTTCAAACCAAAATATGTCCAAACATCAGCTTTAAAAGCTGCTGGACTCACTGTATCCTCTCGTCCTCAGTCATCATTCTTCCTTTAGCTGTAGAGGTAGTCATGGCTACTGCCATCTAGAGGCCGGAAGTTTAATTACAATACAAACGCTGTGAATTTTGCATGTTCATTTTTAAAACAAAAAACCGACAAATGATTATTTTAAGTTGATTTTATACACTGTCTTTAAAAATAAATCATACAAGAAATATGCTTAAAATGCTTTTAATCAATGCTGTCATTAATATCAATATCCCCCCCAACATATTTTTGGAAATGTTTTTATAAGGTTGTGTAGAAAAGGTCAAAATTGAAAAGGAAAAACCTTGAATTTCTAGTTGAATAAATGTTAATAACATCTTGACTGTTAATTTATTAGATTATAAACTATGGAAGATTAAAGTTTTTTAAAAGGTAGTTTTTGTTCTGCATCAATTCGACCACATGTTTCACATGATGCTCAGAATATGAGTCACATGTGAAAGATTAGGTTTCATTTGAAGAATGGTTGTCGTTTAAAAAAGAGGGAATTACTGTTAAATTGGTTGCACGGACATAATCCAAGTCTTGTGTCTCTGCAGGAGCTCCAGCACCAGGATCGACAAGATCCTGAAGGAGATGGACGAAGAGGTTGGAGCTCACGTTACAACATCTGCCATCCAAGCGTTCGCTGCCACATCACAGCTTCTGCTCTGCCACAGGCAACCTTGAGGAAAAGTGCCGAGAGCAGCATGTCTGCGCTGGAGAAGGAGAAGCTGCTGCTGCAGCACAGATTCGCTGAGTACCAAAGAAAAGCCGATCAGGAGGCGGAGCGGAGACGCAATCTGGAGAACGAAGGTGAAGCGAGCGCTGCAGCTGCAACCAACTGTTGTCGTCCCGCTGGATATCTTCATAACACCATTAAAAACATACATTTACACAGGATTTAGATAATAATATACATATTGATTTAGCGTTTTTTGGGACACAAAGACTCTTTACAAAAAGGATGAGAAACATACACTAAAGGGGGTTAAACAGAAGGGACAGAAAAGACGATCAAGAGTAGGTTATTATTCTTTAGTAGATTTGTTTCATTAGTTAGTGATTTTTTTCATAAAGACTTAAAAACAAAAGGTGTTATTAGTGACAAGTTAGTGTCGAAATGTTTGAACAGCTGAATCAATTAAACACTTTGATACATTTTGTTTTTATTCAGTCTGATCTGTGGTCATTTAGATCAGTTAGACTCGATAATAAATCATGAATTAATCAAGAATAAATCATGAAATAATCAAGAATTAATCGAGAATTAATTAAGAATAAATCATGAAATAATCAAGAATTAATCGAGAATTAATTAAGAATAAATCATGAAATAATCAAAAATTAATCGAGAGTAAATCATGAATTAATCAAGAATAAATTATGAAATAATCAAGAATGAATCGAGAGTAAATCATGAATTAATCAAGAAATAATCATGAATTAATCAAGAATAAATCTTGAATTAATCAAGAATAAATCATGAAATAATCAAGAATTAATCGAGAGTAAATCATGAATTAATCAAGAATAAATCATGAAATAATCAAGAATTAATCGAGAATTAATTAAGAATAAATCATGAAATAATCAAGAATTAATCGAGAGTAAATCATGAATTAATCAAGAATAAATCATGAAATAATCAAGAATTAATCGAGAATTAATTAAGAATAAATCATGAAATAATCAAGAATTAATCGAGAATTAATTAAGAATAAATCATGAAATAATCAAGAATTAATCAAAACTAAATAAATAATAAATCATGAATTAATCAAGAAATAATCAAGAATTAATCAAGAATGAATCAAGACTAAATTAATAATAAATCATGAATTAATCAAGAATAAATCATGAAATAATCATGAATTAATCAAGAATAAATCAAGATGATGTTTTCCGTTCATTCATTGTAATCCATGTTTCATCGTCTTCAATAATAATCAGTTCATTTCTCCTCCAGCGTCGACTCTGAAGGAGCAGCTTGAAGACATGAGGAAGCTCAGCCAGAGCTCTCAGGCCTCCAACGACAAGATCTCTCAGCTTCAGAACCAGGTGAGCCGTCAGAGAGAGCGCTCCGGTCACACCATCACCTCTGACCTCTGACCCCTGACCCCTGCTCTCCCAGCTGGAGGAGGCCAACGACCTGCTGAGGGCGGAGTCGGACACGGCGGCGCGTCTGAGGAAGAGCCACACAGAGATGGCCAAGTCCATGAGCCAGCTGGAGGGTCTGAACCGAGAGCTGCAGGAGAGGAGCCGCTCGGCCGACGGAGAGAAGGCCCAGCTGGAGAAGGAGGTGCTGCTGCTTCAGAGCACCCTGGACTCTGAGAGGAGGAGCTACAGCCAGGGCTCGGAGGAGATCCGGGAGCTTCAAGGTGAGCCCCAGAAATGTCGAGGCCTGCACTGATGGATCGGACGATTGGAAGAGTTTCACTTGATCATCTCCATGATCGACCGATATACACTTATTTTGTAGGACGTTATTTACATTCATAAATCTAAATACATATATTCAACATTTATATATGACTTATTTCAAAAAAGATGCATCAACAGACGTGAACGACGCATTCAGTGGCGCCCGGGATTTATATGGTGCGTTCAAGGCCCAAGGATATTCTCAAGAAACAATGTTTGGTGCATATATTGATTATATTGGTGTAATAACTGAAAGGTTGTCACTTCAATGAACACATTAATGCGCAGAAAACACATTGATTACATTGATTAGTTCACTGTTTATTTGTTTAGGTTTTCAAGTCAGTGGTTTTATTTAACACTGAGTTCTGTATTGTTTATTTATTTATTTGCTCAGGTTTTTTTGTTACCATGTATTTCAAATGTATTGTCATTTATTAGGTTTATGAGATCAATTTAAAAAAAATGGAGTTTATTGTGCTTTAAGTTTCTAGTTGTGGAGAAAATAATCATCATTTTAATCCACAAGTGTTGAACGTTCCATTAGTTTTGTTGTTGATGTATTTCAGCGTCACTTAACTTAAGCTTGAACTCGGGAGCTGAAGACGCGGAAAGACAAAAACGAATATCTTTTCTTTCTCCTCAGCGAGGATGGCAGGTCTGCAGGAGGACAACAAGAACCTGAAGCTCACGGTCACCAGGGTGGAGGCCGAGAGGAAACAGGCTCAGGAGAGAAGCAACAACCTGGAGAAGGTTCGGCTCAAAGGAGAAGTTAAAGGAAGAGAGGATCGTTCTTCTTAACGCTCTTCATCGTGCAGGACAAGAACAACCTGGAGATCGATCTGAACTACAAGCTGAAGACTCTGCAGCAGCGTCTGGAGCAGGAGCAGACGGAGCACCGGGTCACCAGAGCGCAGCTCACGGACAAGTACGAGTCCATCGAAGGAGCCAAGTCCGCCGCCATGACGGGTACGTTCATGGATCTCTACTCATGATGTGTTGCTGGAGACCGAGAGCCTGCAGGAGATCTTTAGAAGCACCTGAGCTTGAACCCGTGTGCGTGTCCAGGCGTCTCGTTGCTACTTGTTTAAACACGACTCTTTGATCTGAGCTGATGAATCATTATGGAGGCTTTTCATGTCACATTTGATGGTGTTTTTAATCTTCTTCACGTTCATCTGCAGCCGTGCAGCAGAAGATGTCGGAGGAGAACGGCGCCAGAATGCGAGCGGAGAGCCGGGTGGTGGAGGTGGAGAAGCAGTGCTCCATGCTGGAGTTCGACCTGAAGCAGTCGGTGCAGAAGATGGAGCAGCTGATGAAACAGAAGGAGCGACTGGAAGAGGATGTGAGTGAAGCACTCGTGGTTCTTTCCTTCGTGTGTTTAACCAAACAAACGCCTCAGGTGAAGAATCTGCGGATACAGCTGGAGCAGGAGTCCAGCAAGAGAGTCCTGTCCCAGAGTGACCTCAAGAGCCGCCTGCAGGAGCTGGACCGGCTCAGGTGCACAGAGAAGCAGCTCAAGCAGGAGAGCAACACGGCGCTGGAGAGTAAACGCTCGCTGGAGTTCCAGCTCGCACAGTTGACCAAGTGAGGCCATGTTGACTATTTACATTATGTGTCGCATAATGATAACCAGCTGCAATAATGCTAACCAGCTGCAATAATGATAGCTATCTGTACTAATGCTAGCTAGCTTTACTAATGCTAGCTAGCTTTACTAATGCTAAGCAGCTTTAATAAGGCTAACTAGCTCCAATAATGCTAGCTAGCTCCAATAATGCTTACTAGCTGCACTAATGCTAACTAGATGTAATAATGCTAGCTAGCTTACTAATGCTAAGCAGCTTTAATAAGGCTAACTAGCTCCAATAATGCTAAGTAGCTGCACTAATGCTAGCTAGCTCCAATAATGCTAACTAGATGTACTAATGTTACATAGCTGTAACAATGCTAAGCAGCTTTAATAATGCTAACTAGCTCCAATAATGCTACCTAGCTGTAACAATGCTTAGCAGCTTTAATAATGCTAACTAGCTTTATCAATGCTACCACACTGTACTAATGCTACCTAGCTGTACTAATGCTAAGCAGCTGCAATAATGCTAACTAGCTGAATTAATGCTAACTTTAGCGTGAACTTGGAGAAAAGTGAGCATAAACCTGGTCAAGGGTATGATTGTGTTCTGGTCACTAATGCTCTTTAAAAGTCAAAGTGTTAATTGCTGTTGAATTGACGGAGTTAAGAGTTCAAGCTCTTTGACTGCAGCTTAGAGCGAACGTTGAGAAGATTAGAGTCTGAGACTGATCTCCTTGTTGTTTCCAGACAATACCGAGGCAACGAGGGACAGATGAGGGAACTTCAAGACCAGCTGGAGGCTGAACAGTATTTTTCTGTGAGTACAACAGTTTCTCCTCAACTGGTTCAACACCAGAGGCTCCTCTGGTCTCTGCTCCTCATCTGGTCTCTGCTCCTCATCTGGTCTCTGCTCTCATCTGGTCTCTGCTCCTCATCTGCTCCTCCTCTGGTCTCTGCTCCTCCTCTGGTCTCTGCTCCTCCTCTGGTCTCTGCTCCTCCTCTGGTCTCTGCTCCTCCTCTGGTCTCTGCTCCTCCTCTGGTCTCTGCTCCTCATCTGGTCTCTGCTCCTCATCTGGTCTCTGCTCCTCCTCTGGTCTCTGCTCCTCCTCTGGTCTCTGCTCCTCATCTGGTCTCTGCTCCTCATCTGGTCTCTGCTCCTCATCTGGTCTCTGCTCCTCATCTGGTCTCTGCTCCTCATCTGGTCTCTGCTCCTCATCTGGTCTCTGCTCCTCATCTGGTCTCTGCTCCTCATCTGGTCTCTGCTCCTCATCTGGTCTCTGCTCCTCATCTGGTCTCTGCTCCTCATCTGGTCTCTGCTCCTCCTCTGGTCTCTGCTCTCATCTGGTCTCTGCTCCTCATCTGGTCTCTGCTCTCATCTGGTCTCTGCTCCTCATCTGGTCTCTGCTCCTCATCTGGTCTCTGCTCCTCATCTGGTCTCTGCTCCTCATCTGGTCTCTGCTCCTCATCTGGTCTCTGCTCCTCATCTGGTCTCTGCTCCTCATCTGGTCTCTGCTCCTCATCTGGTCTCTGCTCCTCATCTGGTCTCTGCTCCTCATCTGGTCTCTGCTCCTCATCTGGTCTCTGCTCCTCATCTGGTCTCTGCTCCTCATCTGGTCTCTGCTCCTCATCTGGTCTCTGCTCCTCATCTGGTCTCTGCTCCTCATCTGGTCTCTGCTCCTCATCTGGTCTCTGCTCCTCATCTGGTCTCTGCTCCTCATCTGGTCTCTGCTCCTCATCTGGTCTCTGCTCCTCATCTGGTCTCTGCTCCTCATCTGGTCTCTGCTCCTCATCTGGTCTCTGCTCCTCATCTGGTCTCTGCTCCTCATCTGGTCTCTGCTCCTCATCTGGTCTCTGCTCCTCATCTGGTCTCTGCTCCTCAGACGCTTTACAAAACTCAGGTGAAAGAGCTGAAGGAGGAGATCGACGAGAGGAACCGACAAGTGCAGGAGGCTCATAAGAAGGTGCAGGAGATGTGCAGCGACAGGTGAGACTCTCTGCAAACATGAACTACTTACTGTGTTTGTTAACCTGCAAACATGAACTACTTACTGTGTTTGTTAACCTGCAAACATGAACTACTTACTGTGTTTGTTAACCTGCAAACACAAACATGAACTACTTACTGTGTTTGTTAACCTGCAAACACAAACATGAACTACTTACTGTGTTTGTTAACCTGCAAACATGAACTACTTACTGTGTTTGTTAACCTGCAAACATGAACTAGTTACTGTGTTTGTTAACCTGCAAACACAAACATGAACTACTTACTGTGTTTGTTAACCTGCAAACATGAACTACTTACTGTGTTTGTTAACCTGCAAACATGAACTACTTACTGTGTTTGTTAACCTGCAAACACAAACATGAACTAGTTACTGTGTTTGTTAACCTGCAAACATGAACATGAACTAGTTACTGTGTTTGTTAACCTGCAAACATGAACATGAACTAGTTACTGTGTTTGTTAACCTGCAAACATGAACATGAACTAGTTACTGTGTTTGTTAACCTGCAAACATGAACATGAACTAGTTACTGTGTTTGTTAACCTGCAAACATGAACTACTTACTGTGTTTGTTAACCTCAAACATAACTACTTTTTATCAAAAAAATGAACTACTTACTGTGTTTGTTAACCTGCAAACATGAACATGAACTAGTTACTGTGTTTGTTAACCTGCAAACATGAACATGAACTAGTTACTGTGTTTGTTAACCTGCAAACATGAACATGAACTAGTTACTGTGTTTGTTAACCTGCAAACATGAACATGAACTAGTTACTGTGTTTGTTAACCTGCAAACATGAACATGAACTAGTTACTGTGTTTGTTAACCTGCAAACATGAACATGAACTAGTTACTGTGTTTGTTAACCTGCAAACATAAACTTGAACTAGTTACTGTGTTTGTTAACCTGCAAACACAAACATGAACTAGTTACTGTGTTTGTTAACCTGCAAACATGAACATGAACTAGTTACTGTGTTTGTTAACCTGCAAACACAAACATGAACTAGTTACTGTGTTTGTTAACCTGCAAACACAAACATGAACTAGTTACTGTGTTTGTTAACCTGCAAACATGAACATGAACTAGTTACTGTGTTTGTTAACCTGCAAACACAAACATGAACTAGTTACTGTGTTTGTTAACCTGCAAACATGAACATGAACTAGTTACTGTGTTTGTTAACCTGCAAACATGAACATGAACTAGTTACTGTGTTTGTTAACCTGCAAACACAAACATGAACTAGTTACTGTGTTTGTTAACCTGCAAACATGAACATGAACTAGTTACTGTGTTTGTTAACCTGCAAACATGAACATGAACTAGTTACTGTGTTTGTTAACCTGCAAACAAAACATGAACAGTTACGTGTTTGTTTACCTGCAAACACAAACATGAACTAGTTTCTGAGTTTGTTAACCTGCAAACACAAACATGAACTAGTTACTGTGTTTGTTAACCTGCAAACACAAACATGAACTAGTTACTGTGTTTGTTAACCTGCAAACATGAACTACTTACTGTGTTTGTTAACCTGCAAACACAAACATGAACTAGTTACTGTGTTTGTTAACCTGCAAACACAAACATGAACTAGTTACTGTGTGTTTGTCAACCAGGTCGTGGTTAAATAAAAGCTCAGCTTTGACTCGTATGTTGTTATAAATAATCTTTACCTTTATTATTTATTCAAGATTTATTAAACAACATTATTAAACTGACTTTACATTCACTTATTTAAATCAAATATAAACAAATAAAAATACAAGATGGAATAAAATAACTCCAAAGCATTAACAAAAAAAAAATAGAAAAACTTTTGTGGACAACATTCATGTTTATTTATTTATATTTGAAATATAAATACGAAAACCTCAACAAACTGTTTAATTTCAGTCTAAATGCAAGTCTCTTAATAAATAACAAAAGTTTATTCTTTTATGACCCAAGCTGTGGTTTGGAGTCAGTTCCTTGTGAAAGTGAAAAACGATGATATTTCTCTTTTGTTTATTTCCGTGCTTCGGTGTCGACATGATGGTAGAAAAATATCTCTTATAACGCTCGTCGACACTCGACTTGCATCGGTTTCTGTGAAACTGAATGACATCAGAGAGGAGCCTCCGGCGCGTCGTGAAATCACCAAATCAATAATAAATCCTTGTACACGCACACATAACACATAAATGATGCTAACAACTTAGCTCATTAGCATACGGTGAAGACGCACACATAACACTTTATAAATGACGCTAACAACTTAGCTCGTTAGCATACGGTGAAGACGCACACATAACACTTTATAAATGACGCTAACAACTTAGCTCGTTAGCATACAGTGAAGACACACACATAACACTTTATAAATGATGCTAACAACTTAGCTCGTTAGCATACGGTGAAGACGCACACATAGCACTTTATAAATGACGCTAACAACTTAGCTCGTTAGCATACAGTGAAGACGCACACATAACACTTTATAAATGACGCTAACAACTTAGCTCGTTAGCATACGGTGAAGATGCACACATAGCACTTTATAAATGACGCTAACAACTTAGCTTGTTAGCATACGGTGAAGACGCACACATAACACTTTATAGATAACGCTAACAACTTAGCTCGTTGGCATACGGTGAAGACGGACAGGTTTGTTTGGAAGTTCACGATTTAAAGAAAACAACGAGAGAGATGAAAAGTTCTTACGATATGTTGCTTTAACAAAGGAGGTTGAAAGAGACGAGTGACTGGATCACTAGTGTTTGACTAGATCATAAGTTAGTATTACTTCACTGGATCACTAGTGTTTGACTAGATCATAAGTTAGTATTACTTCACTGGATCACTAGTGTTTGACTAGATCATAAGTTAGTATTACTTCACTGGATCACTAGTGTTTGACTAGATCATAAGTTAGTATTACTTCACTGGATCACTAGTGTTTGACTAGATCATAAGTTAGTATTACTTCACTGGATCACTAGTGTTTGACTAGATCATAAGTTACTATTACTTCACTGGATCACTAGTGTTTGACTAGATCATAAGTTAGTATTACTTCACTGGATCACTAGTGTTTGACTAGATCATAAGTTAGTATTACTTCACTGGATCACTAGTGTTTGACTAGATCATAAGTTAGTGTTACTTCACTGGATCACTAGTGTTTGACTAGATCATAAGTTAGTATTACTTCACTGGATCACTAGTGTTTGACTAGATCATAAGTTAGTATTACTTCACTGGATCACTAGTGTTTGACTAGATCATAAGTTAGTATTACTTCACTGGATCACTAGTGTTTGACTAGATCATAAGTTAGTATTACTTCACTGGATCACTAGTGTTTGACTAGATCATAAGTTAGTATTACTTCACTGGATCACTAGTGTTTGACTAGATCATAAGTTAGTATTACTTCACTGGATATACTGAGCCAAGACACGTCGCCATAGCAACCGAGCCTAACACAGTTCACAGACGGACGGAGACGTAAACAACAACGAGACATAGAAGTACAAATTGACAGAACGTGACACTGATTGATCGAAGTGTGTATTTAAGAAACTCTTGATTTATACATTAAAAAATGATAAATGATCACATATTTTCGATGTATATCTCACGTGCCACTATCACAATATCCATATTTTTTCCATATATCATGCAGACCATGAAGTGTTGAAGATAATGAAGAGAGTTTTCTCTCTTTAATGATGAACATGAATCAGGAGCGTTCACGTCTTCAGTCACTGACACGAGCCTGGATCTCCTCGACTCACTGCTGAATGTTGTGTTCCCTGAAGGGAGTCCCTGTCGGCGCAGCTGGACCTCACCGTGACCAAGGCGGAGTCGGAGCAGCTGGCCCGGGCCCTGCAGGAGGAGGAGTACTTCGAGCTGAGCCAGGAGAACAAGAAGACGGTGATGAGACACAAGCAGGAGGTCACGGAGAAGGAGGCCACCATCGCACGAGTGAGCGTGAACATGCAAGCACAGTCTTCTCTTCCACGTCTACAGTGACCTCTTGTGTCCACAGCTGGAGGAGTCCAACACCACGCTCACCAAAGACGTGGAGAACCTCAGCAAGGAGAAGACCGAGCTGAACGAGAAGGTTAATTCTCAAGAAGAAGGTACAGACCATGACTGCTCCTCCTCTGAGGAACCAAACCTCAACCGGACTTTTCTCCTGCAGAGTTTGCAGCACAGAGGGAAGAAATCTCAAATTCAATCAAGGCCACCTACGAGAAGATCCTGAACACGGAGCGGACGCTGAAGACTCAGGTGTGTTTCACACACTCTTGTTCCACACGTGACATTTAACTACTGTCGACAAACTGAAGAGATGCTAATAAATATCAACAAAATGTCACTTATTCTTATGTGAACTTTATTCATGTAAGATCTATGAACAAAACCACATAAGATCATATATAACATCCATATTAAGAGGAGATACAGTCTCATGCAACTCAATAAAGTAACATATAATATAACGTGTATAAATAAGTAATCCCTCTAGTTCCACTAACCAGTGCTGTGTCTCAAATCACATACTTCTCTTAGTATACTAGAAGTTAGTATGCATCAGGATAGTGTACTAACTAGTAACTAATCCTCCACAGATAGTATGTCTCAAATCACACACTTCTCTTAGTACACTAGAAGTTAGTATGCATCAGGATAGTGTACTAACTAGTAACTAATCCTCCACAGATAGTATGTCTCATATCATATACTTCTCTTAGTACACTAGAAGTTAGTATGCATCAGGATAGTGTACTAACTAGTAACTAATCCTCCACAGATAGTATGTCTCAAATCATATACTTCTCTTAGTACACTAGAAGTTAGTATGCATCAGGATAGTGTACTAACTAGTAACTAATCCTCCACAGATAGTATGTCTCAAATCATATACTTCTCTTAGTATACTAGAAGTTAGTATGCATCAGGATAGTGTACTAACTAGTAACTAATCCTCCACAGATAGTATGTCTCAAATCATATACTTCTCTTAGTACACTAGAAGTTAGTATGCATCAGGATAGTGTACTAACTAGTAACTAATCCTCCACAGATAGTATGTCTCAAATCATATGCTTCTCTTAGTACACTAGAAGTTAGTGTGCATCAGGATAGTGTACGTACTAACTAGTAACTAATCCTCCACAGATAGTATGTCTCAAATCATATGCTTCTCTTAGTATACTAGAAGTTAGTATGCATAAGGATAGTGTACGTACTAACTAGTAACTAATCCTCCACAGATAGTATGTCTCAAATCATATGCTTCTCTTAGTATACTAGAAGTTAGTATGCATCAGGATAGTGTACTAACTAGTAACTAATCCTCCACAGATAGTATGTCTCAAACATACTTCTCTTAGTATACTAGAAGTTAGTATGCATCAGGATAGTGTACTAACTAGTAACTAATCCTCCACAGATAGTATGTCTCAAACATACTTCTCTTAGTATACTAGAAGTTAGTATGCATCAGGATAGTGTACTAACTAGTAACTAATCCTCCACAGATAGTATGTCTCAAATCAAACTCTGCTGCTACACACTAACAGGAAATGACGCGACAGCTTCTTCTTCTACTTCTATTTAACGATGGTTTCAACCAGCTGTAGGAACACTATCGCCACCTGCTGGCAGCACGTTTTGCAAGTTTGGAAAAAGAAATAAAGAAAAAATATGAGAATCGAAGTATAACGTAACTTCCGTTTACAACGTCACTAAGATGGAGCTGTTTAGTGTAGAAAGTGTGCATCGATCCATACTCAGTTTTGTGGGCATGGAGCACTATTGAATTGAATTGAGACGCACTTACACACTAAAAATACTAACTTTGAGTACACAAGTATGTGATTTGAGACACAGCACTGGTCACTAGTTTTTGAAATTTACTGAAACTTTTCCAACTTGAAAATATCGAAAGTGTCAGAAAACGTTTTTCTAATGATTCATTTTTATCCTCAAACTATTTAAACTCAAATGTAAACGAGGACAGAAGTTGAACTAGTTCCTGATAATATCATCATAACAGTAAACGTTTCTACATCATGGTGTTCATCAGGCGGTCAACAAGCTGGCGGAAATAATGAACCGTAAGGACATGAAGCTGGACCAGAAGAAGAAGGGAAGCACGGCCGACCTGAGGAAGAAGGAGAAGGAGAACCGCAAGCTTCAGCTGGAGCTCAACCAGGAGAAGGAGAAGTTCAACCACATGGCCATCAAGTATGTGAAGGAGCTGAGCGAGATGCAGGCGGTGAGTTTCAGTCCGGTCGTGCAGCCGCTGGAAAATATCAGCTTCTTCTCTGACCCTGCGAACATCTGCCGGCCTCCACAGCAACTGTCCGAGGAGAGCACGTATCGCAACGAGCTGCAGATGCAGCTGGACAGCAAGGAGAGCGACATCGAGCAGCTGCGAGAGAAACTCAACGACCTGCAGCAGCGCATGGACAACTCTAGCATCACCAGCCTGCAGACGGACGAGACCGACAGCAACCTCGCAGGTACAAGGACATGTACTTGTTACTGTCGGGTACTAGTAAATATATACGTGTTACTGTCGGGTACTAGTAAATATATACGTGTTACTGTCGGGTACTAGTAAATATATACTTATTACTGTCGGGTACTAGTAAATATATACGTGTTACTGTCGGGTACTAGTAAATATATACGTGTTACTGTCGGGTACTAGTAAATATATACGTGTTACTGTCGGGTACTAGTAAATATATACGTGTTACTGTCGGGTACTAGTAAATATATACTTATTACTGTCGGGTACTAGTAAATATATACGTGTTACTGTCGGGTACTAGTAAATATATACGTGTTACTGTCGGGTACTAGTAAATATATACGTGTTACTGTTGGGTACTAGTAAATATATACGTGTTACTGTCGGGTACTAGTAAATATATACGTGTTACTGTCGGGTTCTAGTAAATATATACGTGTTACTGTCGGGTTCTAGTAAATATATACGTGTTACTGTCGGGTTCTAGTAAATATATACGTGTTACTGTCGGGTACTAGTAAATATATACGTGTTACTGTCGGGTTCTAGTAAATATATACGTGTTACTGTCGGGTACTAGTAAATATATACTTGTTACTGTCGGGTACTAGTAAATATATACTTATTACTGTCGGGTACTAGTAAATATATACGTGTTACTGTCGGGTACTAGTAAATATATACGTGTTACTGTCGGGTAGAAGTAAATATATACTTGTTACTGTCGGGTACTAGTAAATATATACGTGTTACTGTCGGGTACTAGTAAATATATACGTGTTACTGTCGGGTACTAGTAAATATATACGTGTTACTGTCGGGTACTAGTAAATATATACGTGTTACTGTCGGGTACTAGTAAATATATACGTGTTACTGTCGGGTAGAAGTAAATATATACGTGTTACTGTCGGGTACTAGTAAATATATACGTGTTACTGTCGGGTTCTAGTAAATATATACTTGTTACTGTCGGGTACTAGTAAATATATACTTGTTACTGTCGGGTTCTAGTAAATATATACATGTTACTGTCGGGTACTAGTAAATATATACGTGTTACTGTCGGGTTCTAGTAAATATATACTTGTTACTGTCGGGTAGAAGTAAATATATACGTGTTACTGTCGGGTTCTAGTAAATATATATGTGTTACTGTCGGGTTCTAGTAAATATATACGTGTTACTGTCAGGTCAAAGTAAATATATATTTTTTACTCTCAGGTAGAAGTTAAATATATTTGTTACTCTCAGGTAGAGGTAAATATATATTTTTTACTCTCAGGTAGAAGAAAATATACTTGTTACTGTCGGGTACTAGTAAAAATATATTTCTTATTGTCAGGTAGAAGTAAATATATACTTGTTATTGTCAGGTAGAAGAAAATATATATTTGTTACTTTCAGGTAGAAGTAAATATAATTGTTTTTTCTCAGGTAAAAATATACATGTTATTCTCAGTAGGTGTAAATATATATTTCTCAGGTAGAAAAGTATCCAGTGTATTCTCAGATAAATCTCACTAATGCATTCAGATTTGCAGCTTCAACTTCAAACAAGTATGTGTACTGTGTAACATGAAGTACATACACAACATTTCTATATATTCAACTCAATTATAGATGTATTGACTTCCATGTTCACGAGTTCATCCTTGAATCTGATCATTTCACGTACGTTGTTGTTCATCCCAGACCTCATTGTTGTGGTTTCATGCTCCGATTTCCTTTGATTCACTTCGTCCTCACAGTCCTGCTGTAGATGTTCACTGTCGAACACACGTGTCCAGAAGAACCTTTGTTCCAAGAAGACTCACTCGTGCTCCGTCTCACTGTTGAATTAATCTCTCTCTATCTCCTTCAGTCGGTTCTCCTTATCTTAGTCACTCTTCCTTTCTCTGTGTGAGTAACTGACGAAACCTCTGCCTGGTCTGTGCTGCGGCTGCTTGTGTTTCCTTTTCAGTTCCTTTGCATTTCTGTGACCCGACCCAGACTCAGACCCGACCCAGACCCGACCCGACCCGACCCAGACTCAGACCCGACCCAGACCCAGACCCAGACCCGACCCAGACCCGACCCAGACCCAGACCCAGACCCGACCCAGACCCAGACCCAGACCCGACCCAGACCCGAGAGAGTCGGAACCAAACTTTAACTCCACGATAAAAGTGACCACGAGTCAAACTCACAGCTTCATCTTCTCACTTACGAGCGTTAGCTTCTGTTAGCATGACATCACTTCCTGTCACTCTCCTTCAGTCGCACCATCATGTTTTCACAACATTCTACTTGACCTTCATCTGTAAAGAGATGTTTGACGATGTTTTAACTCATCACGTGACCTTCATGTTTGATCCACAGTCATCTCATTACATCCATGTTCACGTCAACACGCAGCATAACTGTAGACATTAGCTCAGAGATCGATGATGAATCAGTAGTTAAATCAAGTAAGACACTAAAGAACAGATTTAGTTACAATCCATCTTGATTCCTATTTAGTTGTTTAATGGTTAAGATCTTTTAAAACTGTCAAAAGTTTAGACGGTTTCTGAAGCGATTTAATGTCACGTTTGATTGTCATTTGTTGCATTTCTAAGATGAAAAGCATGAAAACGTTGCATAACCTCGGCGTCGTACCTGTGCACAGGTGTGACACGAGTGGGCACATATGGAACAGTGTCGGACAAGTGTGTGAACCTCACGTGTGGATGAAGCTTCTTCTTCTTCTTCTTCTCACAGCTTGTTTGCATGAACCTCCTTTACGTTCTTCATGCTTTGACCAGTAGATTTTAACTCCAGTAAAACGGGACAGTTTTGAAAAACTTCTGCAGAACTAATTTACATTTTATTTTTGCCACGTTTGTTTTCCTGCGTTGGTGTCGACGTGTCACTGCATGATCAACTCTGGACTAGTTATAGTGACTCCACTAACTAGTCTTCTCTGCTGGTCTGTAGAGTCCAGGCTGGAGGGCTGGTTGTCTATTCCTAACCGCGCTAACATCAAGAGATACGGCTGGAAGAAGCAGGTGAGTCGACGCCATCTTCATCATCATCATCTTCATCTTCATCATCTTCATCATCACCTGACCTCTGACCTCCTGTGTCCAGTATGTTGTTGTGAGCAGTAAGAAGATTCTCTTCTACAACGACGAGCAGGACAAGGAGCAGTCCAACCCGTCCATGGTGCTGGACATCGAGTGAGTGGATTCAACCTCCGTGAAGATGTGACTCGTTCAGCCGTTATTATTGTTTCAAATCATAGTTTGTATTTATAATGTTTCTTTTACGCTTCTTACTTCAATACTGATGGTTCCTGATGGACCAGAGAAATCATCCTGTTGCTCCTAAGCTTTAGAACCATCTTCTGTGTTTGATGATCTACTGACTCCTTCAAGAAACATCTCACACTTTTATTTGACACAATATAATTAAGAAAAAGCTCAAACATGTTTGTCTCTGTGTTGTCTTGACCTTTTAGAATAGTTACATTTGTATGTAATTTAACTGTGGATAGACGTGTAAAGATCTTTACAAATATTGGTTACTTAGTTACTTAATATCGATATTAAATTATTTAATTTTTAACAATCAACATGAAAATATTTACAGCGTTTGTTCATTTTCTTGTTGCAATTAAACTTCCGGCCTCTAGATGGCAGCAGTCCTTGCGTCCTCGGTATTTTGGTTTGAAAACCAATGAAAGTAGTGATGACAGAGGATGAGAGGATACAGTGAGTCCAGCAGCTTTTAAAGCTGATGTTTGGACATATTTTGGTTTGAAAACGAATGGAAGCAGTTACGACTGAGGACGAGAGGATACAGTGAGTCCAGCAGCTTTTAAAGCTGATGTTTGGACATATTTTGGTTTGAAAACAAATGAAAGCAGTTATGACTGAGGACGAGAGGATACATTGAGTCCAGCAGCTTTTAAAGCTGATGTTTGGACATATTTTTGTTTGAAAACAAATGAAAGTAGTTACGAACTGAGGAGCGAGAGGATACAGTGAGTCCAGCAGCTTTTAAAGCTGATGTTTGGACATATTTTGGTTTGAAAACAAATGAAAGCAGTTATGACTGAGGACGAGAGGAAAAAAAAAAGAAAGGAGTTAGGCTGGAGGACGAGAGGATACATTGAGTCCAGCAGCTTTTAAAGCTGATGTTTGGACATATTTTTGTTTGAAAACAAATGAAAGTAGTTACGACTGAGGACGAGAGGATACAGTGAGTCCAGCAGCTTTTAAAGCTGATGTTTGGACATATTTTGGTTTGAAAACAAATGAAAGCAGTTACGACTGAGGACGAGAGGATACAGTGAGTCCAGCAGCTTTTAAAGCTGATGTTTGGACATATTTTGGTTTGAAAACAAATGAAAGCAGTTATGACTGAGGACGAGAGGATACATTGAGTCCAGCAGCTTTTAAAGCTGATGTTTGGACATATTTTTGTTTGAAAACAAATGAAAGTAGTTACGACTGAGGACGAGAGGATACAGTGAGTCCAGCAGCTTTTAAGGCTGATGTTTGGACATATTTTGGTTTGAAAACGAATGAAAGTAGTTACGACTGAGGATGAGAGGATACAGTGAGTCCAGCAGCTTTTAAAGCTGATGTTTGTACATATTTTGTCCTTCAGTTGAATTAATTTAAACTAAAACCTAAACTTGTGTCTCAGAAACATTGAAGAAGTGACTGAAGTGAATCTAATATCTCGTCAGATCCGTGTGTCGCTCCAGTTCTGTCGTCCATCAACTCTTTCTGTTTGCATCGTTGACTGTCGTCGGAACATCTTGATGAACATGAATCATGTTTTTGATGTTTCTCTCTCTGTGCAGCAAACTGTTCCACGTGAGGCCCGTCACTCAAGGCGACGTGTACCGGGCGGAGACCGAGGAGATCCCCAGAATATTCCAGGTACTGACTCGTGGTCCGGCTCGTGGTCCGGCTCGTGGTCCGGCTCGCGGTCCGGCTCGCGGTCCGGCTCGTGGTCCGGCTCGTGGTCCGGCTCGTGGTCCGGCTCGTGGTCCGGCTCCGATCAGCGTTTGACCCTCATGTCTTCAGATCCTGTACGCCAACGAGGGCGAGTGCCGGAAGGACGTGGACCTGGAGGCGGTGCCTCAGGGCGACAAGACCAACTGTCTGCCGCACAAAGGTCACGAGTTCATCCCGACCCTCTATCACTTCCCGTCCAACTGCGAGGCCTGTTCCAAACCCCTGTGGCACGTGTTCAAGCCGCCGCCCGCCCTGGAGTGTCGGCGCTGCCACGTCAAGTGTCACAAGGACCACCTGGACAAGAAGGAGGACGTGATCGCGCCCTGCAAAGGTGAGGCCCTCCTGAGCGGCCATTATCATGGATAATGTATATAATGTACCTCCTTGAGTACTTGATTCATCTCAGAGGGAAGTCAGAGAAATACTGTCTTATAAAATACATTACTTTAAAATAAATACAAAATGTTTTAAAACTCAAAATACAATCTTAGGAAATACAAAGTCTACCAGAAAACTAAATATAATCTTTCAAAAACTATTATAATATAATGTATATATAATATCTCGTTTACATCAAAACTCAGACAGAAGTTTATTTATAATAAAGTTTATTCTGTTTATATTCTATTTTCATGTCTGATGAGATGAAATACAGAAGTTATGAAATACAAATAAAATCTTAAAGTTAAAAGAAAGACATTTAAAAAAAATAGATGGAAGAACGATAGAAATACCATCTTATAAAATACTTCTTTTTTTTTTAAATACAAAATGTTTTAAAACTAAAAATACAATCTTAAGAAATAGAAAATCTACCAGAACACAAAATAGAATCTTTCAAAATGACAAATAAAATCTTTTTAAAACAGAAAATACAATATTTTAAAAAGAAAAACCTCTTTCAAATTACAAAAATATACAACCTCACAAAATACAACATCTTTCAAAAACTATCATATCTCGTTTATCAATACTTGATTCATCTCAGAGAGAAGTTTATTCTATTTATAATAAGGTTTTATATATTTATATTCTATTTCAATGTCTGATGAGATAAAATACTGAAGTTATACATTTTAAAATACAAAAATAAAATCTTAAAGTTAAAAGAAAGACATTTTACAAAATACATTCTTAAGAAACAATCTTAACAATACATTCTAAAAAGAAACTTATTTCAAACGATAGAAATACTGTCTTATAAAGTACTTTTTTTTTAATAAATACAAAATGTTTTAAAACTCAAAATACAATCTTAGGAAATACAAAGTCTACCAGAAAACACAATATAATCTTTCAAAAACTATTATAATATAATGTATATAAAATATCTCGTTTACATCAAAACTCAGACAGAAGTTTGTTTATAATAAAGTTTATTCTGTTTATATTCTATTTTCATGTCTGATGAGATGAAATACAGAAGTTATAAAATACAAATAAAATCTTAAAGTTAAAAGAAAGACATTTAAAAAAAATAGATGGAAGAACGATAGAAATACCATCTTATAAAATACTTCTTTTTTTTAAATACAACATGTTTTAAAACTAAAAATACAATCTTAAGAAATAGAAAATCTACCAGAACACAAAATAGAATCTTTCAAAATGACAAATAAAATCTTTTTAAAACAGAAAATACAATATTTAAAAAAGAAAAACCTCTTTCAAATTACAAAGATATACAACCTCACAAAATACAACATCTTTCAAAAACTATTATAATATCATATCTCGTTTACATCAATACTTGATTCATCTCAGAGAGAAGTTTATTCTATTTATAATAAGGTTTTATATATTTATATTCTATTTCAATGTCTGATGAGATAAAATACTGAAGTTATACATTTTAAAATACAAAAATAAAATCTTAAAGTTAAAAGAAAGACATTTTACAAAATACATTCTTAAGAAACAATCTTAACAATACATTCTAAAAAGAAACTTATTTCAAACGATAGAAATACTGTCTTATAAAGTACTTTTTTTTAATAAATACAAAATGTTTTAAAACTCAAAATACAATCTTAAGAAATACAAAGTCTACCAGAAAACACAATATAATCTTTCAAAAACTATTATAATATAATGTATATAAAATATCTCGTTTACATCAAAACTCAGACAGAAGTTTGTTTATAATAAAGTTTATTCTGTTTATATTCTATTTTCATGTCTGATGAGATGAAATACAGAAGTTATAAAATACAAATAAAATCTTAAAGTTAAAAGAAAGACATTTAAAAAAAAATAGATGGAAGAACGATAGAAATACCATCTTATAAAATACTTCTTTTTTTTTAAATACAACATGTTTTAAAACTAAAAATACAATCTTAAGAAATACAAAATCTACCAGAACACAAAATAGAATCTTTCAAAATGACAAATAAAATCTTTTTAAAACAGAAAATACAATATTTTAAAAAGAAAAACCTCTTTCAAATTACAAAGATATACAACCTCACAAAATACAACATCTTTCAAAAACTATTATAATATCATATCTCGTTTACATCAATACTTGATTCATCTCAGAGAGAAGTTTATTCTATTTATAATAAGGTTTTATATATTTATATTCTATTTCAATGTCTGATGAGATAAAATACTGAAGTTATACATTTTAAAATACAAAAATAAAATCTTAAAGTTAAAAGAAAGACATTTTACAAAATACATTCTTAAGAAACAATCTTAACAATACATTCTAAAAAGAAACCTCCAAAATAAATGATTTCAAACGATAGAAATACTATCTTATAAAGTACTTTTTTTTTAATAAATACAAAATGTTTTAAAACAAAAAATACAATCTTAAGAAATACAAAATCTACCAGAAAACAAAAGAAAACTTTCAAAATAGAATCTTTCAAAATGACAAAAAAATCTTTTTAAAACAAAAAATACAATATTAAAAAAAAAACCTCTCTAATTACAAAAATATACAACCTCACAAAATATTTCAAAACACAATCTTACAAAAACTAACATAATATATATTTGATATATTTTTCTGGCAGTTGTGTTGATGATGTTGTGTTTATGACGATCAATAATGTGTGTTACTGGTCTGGCAGTTGTGTTGATGTGTTTATGACGATCAATAATGTGTGTTACTGGTCTGGCAGTTGTGTTGATGTGTTTATGACGATCAATAATGTGTGTTACTGGTCTGACAGTTGTGTTGATGATGTTGTGTTTATGACGATCAATAAGGTGTGTTACTGGTCTGGCAGTTGTGTTGATGATGTTGTGTTTATGACGATCAATAAGGTGTGTTACTGGTCTGGCAGTTGTGTTGATGATGTTGTGTTTATGACGATCAATAAGGTGTGTTACTGGTCTGACAGTTGTGTTGATGATGTTGTGTTTATGACGATCAATAAGGTGTGTTACTGGTCTGGCAGTTGTGTTGATGATGTTGTGTTTATGACGATCAATAATGTGTGTTACTGGTCTGGCAGTTGTGTTGATGATGTTGTGTTTATGACGATCAATAAGGTGTGTTACTGGTCTGACAGTTGTGTTGATGATGTTGTGTTTATGACGATCAATAAGGTGTGTTACTGGTCTGGCAGTTGTGTTGATGATGTTGTGTTTATGACGATCAATAAGGTGTGTTACTGGTCTGACAGTTGTGTTGATGATGTTGTGTTTATGACGATCAATAAGGTGTGTTACTGGTCTGGCAGTTGTGTTGATGATGTTGTGTTTATGACGATCAATAAGGTGTGTTACTGGTCTGGCAGTTGTGTTGATGATGTTGTGTTTATGACGATCAATAAGGTGTGTTACTGGTCTGGCAGTTGTGTTGATGATGTTGTGTTTATGACGATCAATAAGGTGTGTTACTGGTCTGACAGTTGTGTTGATGATGTTGTGTTTATGACGATCAATAAGGTGTGTTACTGGTCTGGCAGTTGTGTTGATGATGTTGTGTTTATGACGATCAATAAGGTGTGTTACTGGTCTGACAGTTGTGTTGATGATGTTGTGTTTATGACGATCAATAAGGTGTGTTACTGGTCTGGCAGTTGTGTTGATGATGTTGTGTTTATGACTCAAAATAATGTGTTACTGGTCTGGCAGTTGTGTTGATGATGTTGTGTTTATGACGATCAATAAGGTGTGTTACTGGTCTGGCAGTTGTGTTGATGATGTTGTGTTTATGACGATCAATAAGGTGTGTTACTGGTCTGACAGTTGTGTTGATGATGTTGTGTTTATGACGATCAATAAGGTGTGTTACTGGTCTGACAGTTGTGTTGATGATGTTGTGTTTATGACGATCAATAAGGTGTGTTACTGGTCGACAGTGGGGGTTGGTGGGGTTGTGTTTATGGCGTCAATGTGTGTTACTGGTCTGACAGTTGTGTTGATGATGTTGTGTTTATGACGATCAATAAGGTGTGTTACTGGTCTGACAGTTGTGTTGATGATGTTGTGTTTATGACGATCAATAATGTGTTACTGGTCTGACAGTTGTGTTGATGATGTTGTGTTTATGACGATCAATAAGGTGTGTTACTGGTCTGACAGTTGTGTTGATGATGTTGTGTTTATGACGATCAATAAGGTGTGTTACTGGCCTGACAGTTGTGTTGATGATGTTGTGTTTATGACGATCAATAAGGTGTGTTACTGGTCTGGCAGTTGTGTTGATGATGTTGTGTTTATGACGATCAATAATGTGTTACTGGTCTGACCGTTGTGTTGATGATGTTTTGTTTATGACGATCAATAAGGTGTGTTCCTGGTCTGACAGTTGTGTTGATGATGTTGTGTTTATGACGATCAATAAGGTGTGTTACTGGTCTGGCAGTTGTGTTACTCTCTTAAGCACGTTGTCAACACTTGTGTGTCTCTGCCAGTCAACTACGACGTGACCTCCGCCCGGGACATGCTGCTGCTCGCTCTGACGCAGGACGAGCAGAAGAAGTGGATCGGTCACCTCGGCAAGAAGATCCCCAAGACTCCGCCGTCCACCTTCCTGCGGGCGTCGCCGCGAACCATGTCCACCCGCGGACCCAACCAGTCCTTCCGCAAGAACCCAAAGAGCAACACAGGGAAGCTGAGGTAACTGGAGTCACGGTGTGTGTGTGTGTCAGGTGTGTGTCAGGTGTGTGTGTGTGTCAGGTGTGTGTGTGTGTGTGTGTGTGTGTCAGGTGTGTGTGTGTGTGTGTGTCAGGTGTGTGTCAGGTGTGTGTGTGTGTGTGTCAGGTGTGTGTGTCAGGTGTGTGTGTGTGTGTCAGGTGTGTGTGTGTGTGGTGTGTGTCGAGTGTGTCAGGTGTGTGTCGGGTGTGTGTCGGGTGTGTGTCGAGTGTGTGTGTGTGTGTCAGGTGTGTGTGAGGTGTGTGTGTGTGTGTGTGTCGAGTGTGTGTGTGTGTCAGGTGTGTGTCGAGTGTGTGTGTCAGGTGTGTGTGTGGTGTGTGTGTGTGTGTGTGTGTGTCAGGTGTGTGTGTCGAGTGTGTGTGTCAGGTGTGTGTGTGTGTGTCAGGTGTGTGTGTGTGTGTCAGGTGTGTGTGTGTGTGTGTGTCGGGTGTGTGTCGGGTGTGTGTCGGGTGTGTGTGTGTGTGTGTCGAGTGTGTGTGGTGTGTGTCAGGTGTGGTGTGAGTGTGTGTGTGTGTGTGGTGTGTGTGTGTCAGGTGTGTGTCAGGTGTGTGTGTGTGTGTGTGTGTCGTGTGTGTGTGTGTCAGGTGTGTGTGTGAGTGTGTGTGTGTCAGGTGTGTGTCGAGTGTGTGTCGAGTGTGTGTGTCGAGTGTGTGAGTCAGGTGTGTGTCAGGTGTGTGTGTGTGTCAGGTGTGTGTGTGTCAGGTGTGTGTCAGGTGTGAGTGTGTGTCAGGTGTGTGTCAGGTGTGTGTGTGTGTCAGGTGTGTGTCAGGTGTGTGTCGAGTGTGTGTGTGTGTCAGGTGTGTGTCAGGTGTGAGTGTGTGTGTGTGTCGAGTGTGTGTGTGTGTGTGTGTGTCAGGTGTGTGTCAGGTGTGTGTCGAGTGTGTGTCAGGTGTGTGTGGAGTGTGTGTGTCAGGTGTGTGTCAGGTGTGTGTGTGTGTGTCGTCAGGAGGTGCCGGTGCTGCTCCGTCAGTCACATGACCCAGTGTTTGTCTCCTGTGTTGTAGCCGAGCGCAGTCCAGCCTCCACGCAGCAGACACGACCTCCAGCACTTGTTGATGTTTCCTGCTCCAGTTAGACTATTATAGCTGCTCTGTCCGCTCGTGACTCGCTGTCGGGATCAACTCTGGTTCTCAAGGACGCTCGCCTTCACTTGAGAAAATGTGCTTTAGTTCCAGAGAATCAAAGAATTAAAAAAGGCTTTGTTTTTATCTCGCTTTTCGTGAAAACATTGTTGCTGTATTTTCTCAAGTCAAGGCCCTTTAAGAGAAGCAGGTTTAAGTTCATCAGTGTCGTCCGAAGATTTAACCTTTTATCGAAATGTTGTTTTTCTACCATCGCATTATTTCCACTTAATTCAAAAATATTGTTTATTTTTTTCATTTAAAAGTATTTTATATTTTTAAAATGAAGGATGTTTATATTTACGTTGTTTGATTTTTTCATTCCAGTAATTAAAATACATTTTAAATTCAATATATAAACACATAAGTCCCTTTAATGCGTTTATAAAAGAGAAAATACTTCAATAAATATTCAATTACTTTAAAAAGTAACATTTTAAAATAGAAATGATTGAATGAATTCGATTAAAAAGGTGAAACGCTTGAAAAACAACATTTCAATAAATATTCCAATAAGAAATAAAGGATCAAAACATGAATGTTCTCACGACACTGATACACTTTCACACCATTAAAGACTCAAAGGGACATGAAATGTATCTGAATCTCTTCTGGTCCAGAACCAACGATCTGGACCAGGTTCCCGACCCGATCTTTTCTGCTCCTTCAGTTGAGTTCTACTAACCGGTGACACGTCCTCCTTCACTGGCCTCTCTGTCTTTCAGCTAACCGTCTCGTCGGATCTTCTTTCTGGATTCTGTGCTTTTCCTTCCCTAAATCCTTTACTTCCACCACGAAGACTCTTGAGAGACACTCCAGACTCCAGACTCCAGACTCCAGATGGACGACGGACGCCAGGCTTCGCCGGACGTTGAAAACAAAAACAAAAACAAAAAAACAAAAAGGCTGCCGAGCTGCTGTGACCCTTCCTCACATATCCTACTTGCAGCTCTCAACCACAAGATGTCGCCAAATCCAGGGAGCGCTGGTGTTATTAGGGGTTTGCAGGTGTTCCAGGTACTGTGGCGGCGGTGAGTGATCGTGTCTCAGGAGAACCAAGATCACGTGTTTTAAACTGACTGATGCCTTTTCGTCTTTGCCTTTTATCCACGAGCGTTTTGAGTATTAAGAGCTTCATGGAAACATTTAATTCTATGCATCATTTTACCGTTTTTATGGATCAGTCGTGGCTTCCGTCGGTACATGTTTCTAATGTATTGCCTTACATTGATGGTTGAAAAGGAAACATAAGTTAACATTGTAAACGTGCACTGTTTGAATTGTAAATTATTTGTATTAGACGAGGTGTTCGGACGCCTAGTGCCTTAAAGACGTCGTTTTACTGCCATATCTTCTCCTTCCAGACGTTCAGTGCCACGTGTGGATCCAACATGGTGTTATATAAAGATATATAAAGATTACTAGAGTTACCACTTTATGGACACATTGCAATAGTTAGCATTGTTTGGTGTCGTTGGACAAGTTTCGGGACGACCTTCAGGCCCGCGAATGCAAACCCCGGCTTCAGTGTACATACCGCACAGGATTGTGGGAAACCCCAGAGGATTGTGGGAAACCCCAGAGGATTGTGGGATACCTCGTCGTGTTCAGCTGAGAAGAAAAGCACTGGAACTATTTTCTCTGGTCTCGGATTAAGTTGCATGGTTTGTTGCATTGAGTCGCACTGATGGATATGTCAATAAACATATCTTTATCAATCAATGGATCCATCAATGGATCAATCAATGGATCAATCAATGGATCAATCAATGGATCAGCAGCTGTCACTCAACTCCTTACATACACACACCTTCTTACACACACACACACACACACACCTTCTTACACCTACACACACACACACACACCTTCTTACACACACACACACCCCTTCTTACACACACACACACACACACACACACACACTCTCACACCTTACACACACATGCACGCTCACCTTCTTACACGCACACACACACCTACACACACACACACACCTACACCTACCTACACACACCTACATACACACACCTACACCTACATACACACACACAGACACCTACCTACACCTACACACACACACCTACCTACACACACCTACCTACACACACACACCTACCTACACACACACACCTACACACACACACCTATACACACACACACACCTACCTACACACACCTACACCTACATACACACACCTACATACACACACACACCTATACACACACACACACACACACACACTTTTAATGTACATGTGTTTCCAACTTTTAGTTCTGCTCTATTGTGTTACCGAGTCTCTGTTGTCATCACTCAGATCTTGAAGAACAAACACACAAGTGCTCAGAGTCTAGAAAACATGTCTTATCTTTCAAAATATCACTTAAATTAGTTGAATGTCTTTATTTTAAAAAAAAAGGCTTTGATCAAAAGATGAGAATGTTATATAAAATGATACAATTTCTTGTTTAAAAGTCTTCTAGTGGAGATGATGTGAAACATTAACAGTCGCATTATGACGTACAGGTATATATATTTAATGACGCAGTGACGTCATCTAGCGAGGGGTCTACGCTGAACCACGTGAGAAGCAAATAAATATTAAATATGTTTAAAATACAATCTCGAACTTCAAGCGATGTTTACTTCGTTAAGATTTGAAGATTTAATAAAAATAAATCAGGAGCAATGACGACGCGTTCGTTGCAAGGAATTGTGGGAATTGTAGTTCGTATCTCCTGCAGAAAAGCACGAGTGACATCTACTGACGTTATGAAAAAAACACATTAAAAAAACAATACGGTTTTGTACTGTTTGTAACTTTAATGTCATGAATTTATGCGCGAAGATAATTATTTTAATTAATTAAAACTCGTCTATAATACATTAAATAATGAAACTTTGACGTATGAATGTATATAAAATAAAAATATTAATAATGTCGTCAGTGACGATCTTTAAGCTCAACCCGCCCCGCAGCTCTGACGTCACGAGTTGCATCGTCATTGTGTTTGAATGAAGTTGAAGCTTCTTCTCGCTCTGGACTGAAGACACTCAGCAGCAGAGCAGCGTCGACGCGCAGGTGCCAAACATGCCGGTGTTTACAGGTACGAGCCTCCATTACCTTCGGTACCTTCAGAACCTCCAGAACCTCCAGAACCTTCAGAACCTTCTCACCCGGAGTCTCACCCGGACCCGCTGTCACGTGTCCAGCGCCCTAGCATTAGCATGTTAGCATTAGCACAACACTCAGTTAGCTGCTAACGTTACGAAGCACTTTTGGAGCGTTTTCACGTCAATGTCGTCGTTTTTACAGAATAAACAACAAATAAACACAGAAGACAAACGTGGACGTGTTTGTGTTTCGTCAACAATCTGACGTTTAATGTGAACGTTTTGTGAGCCGGTGTGTGAGGCCAAGTTGTTACAAACAAGGAAACTGCATTAGCTTGTTAGCTAATAACTACATTTATACATGTTTATATTCATATAATGTATCTTTATAACACATTAGCTTCTTAATAACTACATTTATACATGTTTATATTCATATAATGTATCTTTATAACACATTAGCTTCTTAATAACTACATTTATACATGTTTATATTCATATAATGTATCTTTATAACACATTAGCTTCTTAATAACTACATTTATACATGTTTATATTCATATAATGTATCTTTATAACACATTAGCTTCTTAATAACTACATTTATACATGTTTATATTCATATAATGTATCTTTATAACACATTAGCTTCTTAATAACTACATTTATACATGTTTATATTCATATAATGTATCTTTATAACACATTAGCTTCTTAATAACTACATTTATACATGTTTATATTCATATAATGTATCTTTATAACACATTAGCTTCTTAATAACTACATTTATACATGTTTATATTCATATAATGTATCTTTATAACACATTAGCTTCTTAATAACTACATTTATACATGTTTATATTCATATAATGTATCTTTATAACACATTAGCTTCTTAATAACTACATTTATACATGTTTATATTCATATAATGTATCTTTATAACACATTAGCTTCTTAATAACTACATTTATACATGTTTATATTCATATAATGTATCTTTATAACACATTAGCTTCTTAATAACTACATTTATACATGTTTATATTCATATAATGTATCTTTATAACACATTAGCTTCTTAATAACAATTAATTAATTGAACATAAGTCGATGCTCAGATGTGACTTGTGTTGTTTCAGTCGTCTTGTGTTGTTTTGATCAGTTGTGTCGTTGTGTGTTGTCGTCACTCTGGAGTCCTCATGTGTCGTGTCGCCCTCAGTGAACGTGAAGTGGGGCAAAGAGAAGTACGATTCTGTGGAGCTCAACACTGAAGAGCCTCCGATGGTCTTCAAGGCTCAGCTCTTCGCTCTGACAGGAGTTCAGCCCGACAGACAGAAGGTCATGGTGAAGGGAGGCACCTTGAAGGTGAACCATCTACACACCTTCATCAACACACAACACACACCAGGGCAACCAATCTATTTAGTAAATATTGATGGATTTAAACTCTATTGATCTCACAGAGAGAACATGACTTTTTTAAGAGAAACTCTGCGGAAATGATCAAGTAACATCTAGTGACGGTTCAAATATGATAATAGAAATAATATGTTTGTATAATTTGTAATAATAGTTTGTATAAACTGTTAAGTTGGTTTCACAGAAAAGACGTTGATGAAGCTAAAGATTCTACACGTCACTGATGTTTGTTTATATTCATAAGAAAAATAGATGTATCTTTTCAAATGCAACTGATGACAAACAGAACTTAAATAAAATAACAAAGTTATAAAAACTGCTCGTGAAAGTATCTGCTGAGTCACGGATCTATGGTTGACTCACTTCTCTGCTGCAGGACGACGACTGGGGCAACATCAAGCTGAAGGACGTGAGTGTCTCCAGACTCTGAGGTGGATGAAGCTCCTGTGTTTGAAGCTCCTGTTCTCTCTTGAAGGGCATGACGCTGCTCATGATGGGATCAGCCGAAGCTCTGCCGGAGGAACCTGCTGTCAGACCCATGTTTGTGGAGGACATGACTGAAGAGCAGCTGGCCTCGGCGGTGAGAACGTTGAAGGACTCGTTTGACTGGAATATGATGCAGAGAAACGATCGATCGACGTGTGATCATAAATGGTTCATTTCTCTTCAGCTTTAAAAGCTGCTGGACTCACTGTATCCTCTCATCCTCAGTCGTAACTGCTTTCATTTGTTTTCACACCAAAATATGTCCAAACATCTGCTTTAAAAGCTGCTGGACTCACTGTGTCCTCTCGTCCTCAGTCGTAACTACTTTCATTTGTTTTCAAACCAAAATATGTCCAAACATCGGCTTTAAAAGCTGCTGGACTCACTGTATCCTCTCATCCTCAGTCGTAACTGTTTTCATTTGTTTTCAAACCAAAATATGTCCAAACATCTGCTTTAAAAGCTGCTGGACTCACTGTATCCTCTCGTCCTCAGTCGTAACTACTTTCATTTGTTTTCAAACCAAAATATGTCCAAACATCGGCTTTAAAAGCTGCTGGACTCACTCTCTCTACAAACTACTTTCATTTGTTTTCAAACCAAAATATGTCCAAACATTGGCTTTAAAAGCTGCTGGACTCACTGTATCCTCTCGTCCTCAGTCGTAACTACTTTCATTTGTTTTCAAACCAAAATATGTCCAAACATCTGCTTTAAAAGCTGCTGGACTCACTGTATCCTCTCGTCCTCAGTCGTAACTACTTTAATTTGTTTTCACACCAAAATATGTCCAAACATCTGCTTTAAAAGCTGCTGGACTCACTGTATCCTCTCGTCCTCAGTCGTAACTACTTTCATTTGTTTTCAAACCAAAATATGTCCAAACATCAGCTTTAAAAGCTGCTGGACTCACTGTATCCTCTCGTCCTCAGTCGTCACTACTTTCATTTGTTTTCAAACCAAAATATGTCCAAACATCAGCTTTAAAAGCTGCTGGACTCACTGTATCCTCTCGTCCTCAGTCGTAACTACTTTCATTTGTTTTCAAACCAAAATATGTCCAAACATCAGCTTTAAAAGCTGCTGGACTCACTGTATCCTCTCAAAAACTTTTTTTTTTTTAAAAAAAAAAAATAAAAAACAACATTTTGAAAAAAGCTGCTCGCACTGATCTCTCGTCCTTAGTTCAATTAAAAGTTAAACCAGAAATAAACTACAATAAAAATAAAATATAACGTTAAGGCCCCTTTTAGTTTATTTTAAATCAATACAGTGCAGTTGAATGTCAATACATATCATTAAAAAGTCGATATTTCATTGCATCTATATTTTCTCCTTTTCTGTATCCTCTCGTCCTCAGTCATCGCCGGGATCTCATCCTATTGTTTTAAAGTAACGACTGCTGCCATCTAGTGGCCCGATGTTTAATTGCAACACAAACATTAACATGTGCAGTAAACTGTAAAAAACGTATTTTATTTTAGAGAAACGTAACAAACTATGATTAAAATAAAATGTTTCAAACATTTTAAATAAATGTAGAGAAACGATGGATCGACGCCGACATGTGATCATAAATCATTTCTCAGATGGAACTTCCTTGTGGACTCACCAACCTTGGAAACACGTGTTACATGAACGCCACAGTGCAGTGTCTGCGCTCCGTGCCTGAGCTGAAAACTGCCCTGAGAAGGTGAGTCGAAGGTCGTCAAGTCGTTGAAGGTCGTCGATGGAAGTCCTGACTCTGGTTGACCTGCAGGTATTCTGGAGCTCTGAGGTCTTCAGGTGCCAGTGCCCCGTCACAGTACATCACGGCAGGTGTGACCTCACGACGACACTCACCTGTGTTTGAACTCACGTTGACCTCCTGTGACCTTCAGCTCTACGCGACCTCTACGAGACGATGGACAAGACCTCCTCCAGCCTCCCGCCAATCATCCTGCTGCAGTTCCTCCACATGGCCTTCCCACAGTTCGCGGAGAAGGGAGACCAGGGACAGTATCTCCAGCAGGTGGGTCGTGGTGGACCTGTGGTTCTGGTCCTGGTGTCTCATGACCTCTGTGTCTCCAGGACGCGAACGAGTGCTGGCTGCAGATGATGAGAGTCCTTCAGCAGAAGCTGGAGTCGCTGGAGCCGGAGACGCCCATGGAGGTGAACCTTAGTCTGAAGAACTTCTCGTGTTTCATCTTCAAACACAGACCCTCAGTGTTTGTTAGACGATGATGAACATCTCGCTTGTAACGTTTGAATTTGACTTTTTTAATAACTTTCTACAATCATTTGATTCTTTTATTTAATAACGTGAACTATTTGAATCATGACAGCAAGAGACCAAAATAACAACTTTACAAATAAATAACAATAAAATAACAAGTTTAAATGAAACTTCAACTAAACATGTCAAACCTGTTCACTGAAGAATCAACACGTGACTTGAATCTCATCAAAGCTGTGTTTCAACATCTGAACCGACTTCTTCAATAACTTGTTTTGACAGACGGACTCTGACAGCTCAGCGTCTTCGAAGAAGAATTTTATCGACCAATATTTTGGAGTAGAATTTGAAACGAGGTACAGTTGAAGTAAAAAAACAAACAACTACCGTCTGTCGTGTTGACATCTGTCAATCAAACGTGTCGCAGCATGAAGTGCACAGAGTCTGAGGACGAGGAGCCAATCAAAGGGAAGGAAAGTCAACTGCAGCTCAGCTGCTTCATCAACCAGGAAGTCAAGTATCTCGCCACCGGACTGAGGCTGGTGAGTATCACCACTAGGTGGAGTATTGTAGAGTATTGTGTAGTATTTACAGACCACATGACTCTTGAAGTCGTAACTGCTTTCGTTAGTTTTCAAACCAAAATATGTCCAAACATCAGCTTTAAAAGCTGCTGGACTCACTGTATCCTCTCGTCCTCAGTTCAATTAAAATTTAAACCAGAAAAGAACTACGATAAAATAAAATATGATGTTAAAGGCTCTTCGTTTATTTTAAATCAATACAGTGCAGTTGAATGTCAATACATAAAAAGAGCCAAAAAAAAATCGATATTTCATTGTATCTATATTTTCTCATTTTCTGCATCCTCTCGTCCTCAGTCATCACCAGGATCTCACCCTTTAAAGTATATACTTTGACCATGGTCTGGAAAGTTCTATATAAATAAAAATGACTTACTTACTTACTATTGTTTAAAAGTAACGACTGCTGCCATCTAGTGGCCCGATGTTTAATTGCAACACAAACATTAACTGTTACATTAATTACATTAATGTGCAGAACAGTAAAAACATTTTATTTTACAGAAATGTAACAAACTATGATTAAAATAAAAGGTTTAAAACGTGTTAAATAAATCCGTGAATATAAAGTTGTGTCGTCAAGCGGATCGATGTCTTCACGAGATGTTTGACTCTCGTTCCTCAGCGTCTGCAGGAAGAAATCACCAAAATGTCTACGACGTTGGACAGAAACGCTCTGTACATAAAGTCGGTGAGTTGAGGTCGAGGTCGATGTTTGTTCACGACCTAAACGTCCGTGTCTTCAGTCCAAACTCAGCCGCCTCCCGGCGTACCTGACCGTGGAGATGGTCCGCTTCTTCTACAAGGAGAAGGAGTCGGTCAACGCCAAAGTCCTGAAGGTGGGTCCGGTCGTGTCCAGGTCTCACCTCCTGGTCCAGGTCTCACCTCCTGGTCCAGGTCTCACCTCCTGGTCGAGGTCTCACCTCCTGGTCCAGGTCTCACCTCCTGGTCCAGGTCTCACCTCCTGGTCCAGGTGTCACCTCCTGGTCCAGGTCTCACCTCCTGGTCCAGGTCTCACCTCCTGGTAGGTCTCACCTCCTGGTCCAGGTCTCACCTCCTGGTCCAGGTCTCACCTCCTGGTCCAGGTCTCACCTCCTGGTCCAGGTCTCACCTCCTGGTCCAGGTCTCACCTCCTGGTCCAGGTCTCACCTCCTGGTCCAGGTCTCACCTCCGCTCTGCTCCTCAGGACGTGAAGTTCCCTCTCATGCTGGACGTGTACGAGCTGTGCACGGCCGAGCTGCAGCAGAAGATGCTGCCCCTGAGGTCAAAGTTCAAGGAGATGGAGGACAAGAAGCTGGAGCAGCAGCAGCAGAAGGTTCGGAGAAGATGAGTGTCTCCAGACCTGAAGCTCATGAAGGTTTGTGTTCCACAGACGACCAAGAAAGAAGTCGCCGTGAAGGAGATTAAATATGAGCCGTTCTCGTTCGCTGAAGGTGAGACTTTTGATTGACAGGTGACAGTAGCGGGTTTTATTGATAACAAAACTAAAACCATTCAGTTAGTTTTACTAGTTTTAAAAGTTTAAAACTTTATTTTTAGTCACAGAAAATATATTGATATACATTTTATATTTGTTTCAAAACACCTTTCAGACAGAAATATTTTTAATTAATTTTAAATGTCGTCTTAACTTAATATTAAAGTTGTATTTTCTATTTGAAGTGAATCAAAAGTAACGTTGAAGTGAATCAAAGTAACGTCGAAGTGAATCAAAGTAACGTCGAAGTAAATCAAGTAACGTCGAAGTGAATCAAAGTAACGAAATGAATCAAAGTAACGCTGAAGTAAATCAAAGTAACGTCGAAGTAAAGTTAGAGTAACGTCGAAGTAAAGTTAAAGTAACGTCAAAGTAAAGTTAGAGTAACGTCGAAGTAAAGTTAAAGTAACGTCGAAGTAAAGTTAAAGTAACGTCGAAGTGAATCAAAGTAACGAAATGAATCAAAGTAACGCTGAAGTAAATCAAAGTAACGTCGAAGTAAAGTTAAAGTAACGTCGAAGTAAAGTTAAAGTAACGTCGAAGTAAAGTTAGAGTAACGTCGAAGTAAAGTTAAAGTAACGTGGAAGTAAAGTTAAAGTAAATCAAAGTAACGTCGAAGTAAAGTTAAAGTAACGTCGAAGTAAAGTTAGAGTAACGTCGAAGTAAAGTTAAAGTAAATCAAAGTAACGTCGAAGTAAAGTTAAAGTAAATCAAAGTAACGTCAAAGTTAAAGTAACGTCGAAGTAAAGTTAGAGTAACGTCGAAGTAAAGTTAAAGTAACGTCGAAGTAAAGTTAAAGTAAATAAAGTTAGAGTAACGTCGAAGTAAAGTTAAAGTAAAGTCAAAGTAAAGTTAAGTAACGTCAAAATAAAGTTAAAGTAACAAGTTAAAGTAAAGTTAAAGTAACGTCGAAGTAAAGTTAAAGTAACGTCGAAGTAAAGTTAGAGTAACGTCGAAGTAAAGTTAAAGTAACGTCGAAGTAAAGTTAAAGTAACGTCGAAGTAAAGTTAAAGTAACGTCGAAGTAAAGTTAAAGTAAATCAAAGTAAAGTTAGAGTAACGTGGAAGTAAAGTTAAAGTAACGTCGAAGTAAAGTTAAAGTAAATCAAAGTAACGTCGAAGTAAAGTTAAAGTAAATCAAAGTAACGTCGAAGTAAAGTTAAAGTAAATCAAAGTAACGTCGAAGTAAAGTTAGAGTAAATCAAAGTAACGTTGAATTGAATCAAAGTAACATTGAAGTGAATCAAAGTAACATTGAAGTGAATCAAAGTAACATTGAAGTAAATCAAAGTAACGTCGAAGTAAAGTTAAAGTAACGTTGAAGTGAATCAAAGTAACATTGAAGTAAATCAAAGTAACGTCGAAGTAAAGTTAAAGTAACGTTGAAGTGAATCAAAGTAACATTGAAGTAAATCAAAGTAACGTCGAAGTGAATCAAAGTAACATTGAAGTAAATCAAAGTAACGTCGAAGTAAAGTTAAAGTAACGTTGAAGTGAATCAAAGTAACATTGAAGTAAATCAAAGTAACGTCGAAGTGAATCAAAGTAACGTCGAAGTGAATCAAAGTAAAGTTAAAGTGAATCAAAGTAATAGTTGTTAACGCTCATTCGTCCAAACAGACGTCGGCTCCAACAACAGCGGCTACTACGACCTTCAGGCGGTTCTGACGCATCAAGGTCGCTCCAGCTCGTCGGGTCACTACGTGGGCTGGGTGAAGAGAAAAGAAGGTGAGTGACAGCTGTCATGGATCCATCACTCGCTCACCATCTCCGTGCTCCTCAGACGAGTGGGTGAAGTTCGACGACGACAAGGTGAGCCTGGTGTCTCCTGAGGACATCCTGCGCCTGTCGGGCGGCGGCGACTGGCATATAGCATACGTGCTGCTGTACGGACCGCGGCGTCTGGAGGCTCTGAGCGAGTGAGAGTCACGTCTGCAATAAACCCGTCTTTCACTTTGATAACATTCACATGTTTCTTTGTAACTCTTTGTTTTCTACACGTGGACATTTTTAAACCTTCTCTCTGAACCTTGAACTCCAGGTCACATGATCAATAAAGACGTCAAACACCAGCGACACCTGCTTTATTCAGAGGTCAGAGGTCGCTCAGAGGTGGGTGTGGTCACTGAGGCACGATGACTGAGGACACACACACACACACACACACACACACACACGACACACACACACCTACACCTACCTACACACACCTACATACACACACCTACACTTACCTACACACACACACACACACCTACACCTACCTACACACACACACCTACATACACACACACACACACACACTTTTAATGTACATGTGTTTCCAACTTTTAGTTCTGCTCTATTGTGTTACCGAGTCTCTGTTGTCATCACTCAGATCTTGAAGAACAAACACACAAGTGCTCAGAGTCTAGAAAACATGTCTTATCACACACACACACACACACACCCTTCTGTAAGTTTCTGGACTGTGGGAGGAAACTGGAGTGTCCGGAGTAAACCCACACAACGAGAACAAACTACACACAGAAAAGTTGACCTCCTGACCTGGAAGTGAACCTTCTATGGTTGGATTTATTTTAAAAAGGTTCATTAAAGCGTAACTCAGTGTTTAAGGGAACAAGTGGTTCAGGAAATAAACTTCATATTAAAATATTGTCATTAAAAATTTGAATATTCTTTCAAAATATAATGAATTTTACTGTCATTTAATATTAGAATAAAATTATTCATTCGTCAAATAATAAAATGGATCAAACTTTGAGCCAATCATGCGACGAGGACAAGATCATGTGATCCATCAAAGCAACATATTGTTGGAAACATTTACATTTTTTTTTACAAAACTTTAATAAAACATGTAAAATAATTTCAGGATGAAAAGGAAGCCGTGAGTCAAAGGTTAGAAAAAGGTGTTTATTGTTCTGCAGTAAAAACGAGCATCAATGATGCCTTCAAGGCTCCAGGAGAGCGTCGGCCATCGCGGCGAATCCTGCTGAAGTCAGCGCCGCCGCCAGGCTCTCCACGGTCGCCATGGTTCCCTCGCGGTCCTGCCATGTGACCAGCAGCAGCTTCGCCTGCATCTCCACGTCCTCGCCGTCCGTCTCGATCTCGCGCAGCTCGGACGCCTTCATCTCCAGCTGCGACGCCAGCGTCCTCCACTGCGACCCGAGCCGCGCCGCCAGATCGTCCATCTGCTGGTTGGTCACCAGCTTGCTCTGGATGCTCGGACCTGCAGGAGAAGGTCGGCGTGAGACGGTCGTCAGGAGGACGAGAAGAAGACGCCACTCACTGTCGTTGCTTTCTTTCAGGAGGTTGTCTCCGTTCTCGTCGTCCTCCTCCTCGCCCGTCTTGATCTCCTCGGACGGGATGTCCTTCTGCGGCAACAACACATGTTTCTACGGGTTCTTCTACAGATGTTTCTACGGGTTCTTCTACAGATGTTTCTACGGGTTCTTCTACAGATGTTTCTACAGGTGTTTCTACGAGTTCTTCAGGTTCTTCTACAGATGTTTCTACAGGTTCTTCTACACATGTTTCTACAGATGTTTCTAGAGGTGTCTACGAGTTCTTCTACAAATGTTTATACAGGTGTTTCCTAGTCAGGTGTCTACGAGTTCTTCTACAAATGTTTATACAGGTGTTTCTACGAGTTCAGGTTCTCCTAGAGGTTCTTCTACAAATGTTTATACAGGTGTTTCTACGAGTTCTTCTAGAGGTTCTTCTACAGATGTTTCTACGAGTTCTTCAGGTTCTTCTAGAGGTTCTTCTACAGATGTTTATACAGGTGTTTCTACGAGTTCAGGTTCTTCTAGAGGTTCTTCTACAGATGTTTATACAGGTTCTTCTACAAATGTTTCTACAGGTGTTTCTACGAGGTTCTTCTAGAGGTTCTTCTACAGGTGTTTCTACGAGTTCAGGTTCTTCTAGAGGTTCTTCTACAGATGTTTATACAGGTGTTTCTACGAGTTCTTCAGGTTCTTCTACAGATGTTTCTACGAGTTCTTCTACAGATGTTTCTACAGTTCAGGTTCTTCTAGAGGTTCTTCTACAGATGTTTCTACTTCAGGTTCTTCTAGTTCTTCTAGGTTCTTTCTACAGGTGTTTCTACAAATGTTTCTACAGGTGTTTCTACGAGTTCGGTTCTTCAAGGTAGAGGTCTCTACAGATGTTTATACAGATGTTTCTACAGATGGTTCTCCGATTTTCTTCTACAGAGTTTCTTCTACAGGTTCTTCTACAGATGTTTCTACGGGTTCTTCTACAAAAGTTTCTACAGGTTCTTCTACAGATGTTTCTACAGGTTCTTCTACAGATGTTTCTAAAGATGTTTCTACAGGTTCTTCTCGAGGTTCTTCTGGACGTCACACGAGGTTCTTACCGGCAGCTCTTTGGCCAGTTTGCTGACCATGGTGTCCAGATAGTCTGCGAGACACTTGAACTTCTGGTTGATGGGCTGGAAGAAGTGAGGACTTCGTCTGGACAAGAGCCTCAGAGCTCGCCAGCCGTAGTTAGGGTTCCTGACGACCCTGAGGAGACAATGACCTTGAGTTTCTGGTGTGGAGGTCGAATTATTACTAGTTTAAAGTTAGTTCAATATAAATATAAGTAAATCAAAGTAAAGTTAAAGTTGAATTAAATATAAACAACATTTAGGTGAAAATATAAGTTTTTCTCTTAATTCACTCGTAAAAGTTTCTTCAACTTGTTTTTACTTCAATAATAAAAAATCACTTTATTTCATTTAAAATTTGACTGAAAAACTTGGACTTTAATTAAAAAAACATTAAAAAACTATATTTCGATATATTTCAACAAACAAGATGTCATCTCCAGCACTCACTTGTACTGCTCCTCCACCATGTTGACCGGGTCGGCCTGTTCGATGGCTTCGGCGAAGAACTCGTCCAGCGACGGCATGAACTCCCTGAAACGACCTTGAGTATCTTCTCCACACACACACCTGTGGCGAGTCTTACCTGGTCTCAGACTTGCAGGCGTCCATGTTGTCGTGGTTCAGGTTCCAGAGGCGGGTCAACTCGTCGCTGTGGGAGACCAGCTGTCAATCAAAAGCATCAAGAGCGACAGCTTCAATCTTCTTACTTTCCCATGAAGATCTTCCGGTCCGGACCTTTCCCCAGGAAGTCCTCTGGCGCCGGCCTCTTCCTGGACGGTCTCTTGGGTTTGTCGTCCGCCGGCCTTTGAACCCACAGTCAAGCCTTCGAATCAAACTTTATCGACCTGGACCTACCGTTCCTTGACGAAGCTCGGACATCCTTCGTTCTTCCACAGGTTCCAGTTTTCTTCCGTCTTCAGGATTGTCTGTTGGAGGAACACGGGTGAGGAACACGGGTGAGGAACACGAGTGAGGAACACGGGTGAGGAACACGGGAGACACGGGTGAGAGAACACGGGTGAGGAACACGGGTGAGGAACACGGGTGAGGAACACGGGTGAGGAACACGGGTGAGGAACACGGTGTGAGGAACCCGGAGAACACGGGTGAGGAACACGGGTGAGGAATACGGGTGAGGAACACGGGTGAGGACGGTGAGGAACACGGGTGAGGAACACGGGTGAGGAACACGGGTGAGGAACACGGGTGAGGGAACACGGGACACGGAGGAACACGGGTGAGGAACACGGGTGAGGAACACGGGTGAGGAACACGGGTGAGGAACACGGGTGAGGAACACGGGTGAGGAACACGGGTGAGGAACACGAGTGAGGAACACGAGTGAGGAACACGAGTGAGGAACACGGGTGAGGAACACGGGTGATGGTGAGGAACACGGGTGAGGAACACGGGTGAGGAACACGGGTGAGGAACACGGGTGAGGAACACGAGGGTGAGGAAACACGAGTGAGGAACACGAGGAGAACACGGGTGAGGAACACGAGTGAGGAACACGGGTGAGGAACACGGGTGAGGAACACGGGTGAGGAACACGGGTGAGGAACACGGGTGAGGAACACGGGTGAGGAACACGGGTGAGGAACACGAGTGAGGAACACGGGTGAGGAGGAACACGAGGTGAGGAACACGGAGTGAGGAACACGGAGTGAGGAACACGTCGAGTGAGGAACACGGGTGAGGAACACGGGTGAGGAACACGGGTGAGGAACACGGGTGAGGAACACGGGTGAGGAACACGGGTGAGGAACACGAGTGAGGAACACGAGTGAGGAACACGGGTGAGGAACACGGGTGAGGAACACGGGTGAGGAACACGGGTGAGGAACACGGGTGAGGAACACGAGTGAGGAACACGAGTGAGGAACACAGAGGACAAGGAAAGGGTGAAACACAGTGAGGAACACGGGTGAGGAACACGGAGTGAGAACAGTGAGGAACAAGAGGTCACGGGTGAGGAACACGAGTGAGGAACACGAGTGAGGAACACGAGTGAGGAACACGAGTGAGGAACACGAGTGAGGAACACGAGTGAGGAACACGAGTGAGGAACACGAGTGAGGAACACGGGGTCACGACCTTCAGACACTCACCTCCACCATGGTGGCGAACTTGTCTCCTTCGGGCGGGATCTCTCGCAGCAGCTGCGGACAGGAAGTGAGACGCGGGTCACGGACGAGGTCACCGGGTCATGAGGGACGAGGTCACCGGGTCATGAGGGACTAACGAGTCTCACCTGGTAGACCAGCTTGGTGGTGTCCTCGATCCAGGTGTTCTGCTCGTCGTTGAGCGTCAGGCTGGAGCTGCACACACGCCTGTCAATCACCGGCGTCGTCATGGAGACGCACTTTTACCTCTTGAACTTGACTTGTCCGGTCAGATACTGGAACAGGATCAGATACTGCAGCAGGATGTGACGCCGGAAGTTACTGTCGCTGAGCTGCAGGTCCATGAGCTGAGGAGGAGTCAGAGCTTCAGTTACTTCATCTTATACAGTACTCTTTAGTTCCGTAGTAGTACTCTCAAGACACGAGTAATACTGAGACCCCCAAAAAAAACCCCCGCAACCCCCCCGGAACCCCAATAAAACACGACCTCGTAGAGAAAAAATAAAGGACACCCTCGAAGAATACTAAAGACCCTCGTAGACGAATACTAAAGACCCTCGTAGACGAATACTGCAGACCCTCGTAGACGCAAACTTAAGACCCTCGTAGAAGAATACTGCAGACCCTCGTAGACGAATACTGCAGACCCTCGTAGACAAATACTGCAGACCCTCGTAGACAAATACTGCAGACCCACAAGAAGAATACTGCAGACCCTCGTAGAAGAATACTGCAGACCCTCGTAGACGAATACTGCAGACCCTCGTAGACGAATACTGCAGACCCTCGTAGACGAATACTGCAGACCCTCGTAGAAGAATACTGCAGACCCTCGTAGACGAATACTGCAGACCCTCGTAGACGAATACTAAAGACCCTCGTAGACGAATACTGCAGACCCTCGGTAGACGAATACTGCAGACCCCTCGGGTAGGCAGACGAATACTGCAGACCCTCGTAGACGCAAACTAAAGACCCTCGTAGAAGAATACTGCAGACCCTCGTAGAAGAATACTGCAGACCCTCGTAGACCAACACTGCAGACCCTCGTAGACGAATACTAAAGACCCTCGTAGACGAATACTGCAGACCCTCGTAGACCCACAAGAGATAATAATGCAGACCCTCAGTAGATACTGCAGACCCTCGTAGACAAGAATAATACTGCAGACCCTCGTAGACAAATACTGCAGACCCTCGTAGACGAATACTGCAGACCCTCGTAGACGAATACTGCAGACCCTCGTAGACGAATACTGCAGACCCTCGTAGACGAATACTGCAGACCCTCGTAGACAAATACTGCAGACCCTCGTAGAAGAATACTAAAGACCCTCGTAGAAGAATACTAAAGACCCTCGTAGAAAAATACTAAAGACCCACAAGAATAATACTGCAGACCCTCGTAGACAAATACTGCAGACCCTTCGTAGGGACCAAATACTAAAAAAACTCGCTAGACGCGAATCCTGACAAAATAACCCTCGTAGACCCACAAGAATAATACTGCAGACCCTCGTAGACAAATACTGCAGACCCTCGTAGACAAATACTGTAGACCCTCGTAGACAAATACTGCAGACCCACAAGAATAATACTGCAGACCCACAAGAATAATACTGCAGACCCTCGTAGACAAATACTGCAGACCCACAAGAATAATACTGCAGACCCACAAGAATAATACTGCAGACCCACAAGAATAATACTGCAGACCCTCATAGACAAATACTGTCGACCCTCGTAGACAAATACTGTCGACCCTCGTAGACGAATACTAAAGACTCTCGTAGAAAAATACTACAGACTCTCGTAGAAAAATACTACAGACCCTCATAGAAAAATACTGTAGACCCTCGTAGAAAAATACTACAGACCCTCATAGAAAAATACTACAGACCCTCATAGAAAAATACTACAGACCCTCGTAGAAAAATACTACAGACCCTCATAGAAAAATACTACAGACCCTCGTAGAACGAATACTGCAGACCCTCGTAGAAGAATACTGCAGACCCTCGTAGAAAAATACTGCAGACCCTCGTAGAAAAAATACTACAGACCCTCATAGAAAAATACTACAGACCCTCGTAGAAAAATACTTCAGACCCTCGTAGACAAATACTACCGACCTCTCACAGAGTAATACTACAGGGTAATAAGGTAATTGTCGTACGACAATGACACGTAAAGAGCTCCTAACAGAACGAGACTCACCTTCTCGCTGGTGAGGAACTTGGCGAAGTAAACGTGTTCTCCTTTGGCGGCTCTCATCTCCTCCAGCTTCTTCTTGGACGCCTGCGTGTCGTCCAGCTTGAAGCTCTTGAAAACGGCCAACGTCTCGTCGGAAAACTGCAAACAAACCCAGTTAAAATCCTCTCGTCGACTCAAACCTTCTCGTCACCTTCAGGAAGGTCATCCAGGAGAACTTGTCGTAACATTGGACCGGGTTTCGAAAGTAGTCCTGCAGAGTCCAGAACTTCCTGTACAGGTTGTAGTCGATGGGGATGGCGCTGAGAAGGAAGTACAACGGTTAGGATTCAGAAAACTGGGATGAGTTCAGTGAAGATACAGACCACGGCGCCGGAGCTTCCTCCTCCCACATCTCTCCTTCCTCCACCTCCATCCCTTCTTCCTTCTCCTCCGTGTTCTGTCAAAGAACAGTTAAACCGGACCAGAGACGTCGAGGCTGAGGCGTTACCTTCTGACCCAGCGTGCTCTCCTGCTCATTCTTGTTGAACGCCGTGATGTTCTCCAGGTTGAACTGACTCTGGAGATTCAGACCTGACAGGAAGTCAGCGTCAGCCACTTCCTGTCATCGGCGTCTTCTGTGGAAACTCACCTGATTTCTCCGACAGAGGGAAGAGTCTGGCCAGGAAGAGCTGGATGCGTCCGCAGAAGACCGTGTTCTGGGACTTGGAGAGCCTCCTCAGAAGATCTGAAAGTTAAGACAAGTTAAGTCTGGAACGTCGAAGGAAAGCTTCTGACTCACCGTTGCACATCCTTAGCAAGTAGTTCTTTCCCGCCGTGTAGAAGGAGTTCTGGAACAGAAGAAGAGCTGATGCTGGACAAGAACCTTCTCCGGCGTCAAGTTTCATTTACCGATTTCCAGGTGGAGACGTTGTCCTCCACGAACGAGAAGATGGTGTCACACTGGTCCAGAGGAAGACAGTCCAGGACGTCGGCGAGCAGGATGAAGGGCGTCGTGGCCGGGCAGATACCTGCGCGAGGAGGGGGTCACAGGTCAAAGTTCATCACCAGAACCACATGATGATCTTCATCGGCTCCACCTTGAGTGACGGCGTCGATGCTCAGGTCGATGACGGACAGATACTCGTCGCAGCTCGTCTTCTGCTCGACCTGCAGACAGACTTTAGAACGTGTTCCACCAGAACATGGAGACCCGGAGACTCACGATCTGATCTCCCAGAACCGCCCGCAGAGACTGATCCAGGGTCGTCTTCTTCTCGGTCTCACTGAACAAACACCATCACTTTAGAACAAACTCCACGTTCCAAACGAGCACAAAACACTTACTTTCCCGAGATCTGGTTGAACGTGTTCACCAGATGGTTGTAGTTCTTGGAGGTGACGGAGTGTTTGGCGGAAGACTGGGAGAAAAACACGAGAATTCGTCTTTGTTTTGAAGACAAACACAAACGTGAGCAACGTTAGCAACATGCTAGGCTAACATAGGCTAACAAGCATCAACGCGAGAGCAAACGAGTCAATATTTCACACACGAGTTTGTTTCTGTTCAAATATCAAATGTTTTTCTGTTTCTTACCGTGAATTTGTCTCGAGCTTCAGTGAAATTGAATAAAATCTGAGACATTTTTCGTCGCGTCTGGACCTGGAAACGCTCGTCGCCTTCTTCGCGTGTCCGCCTGGAGCGTCGTTAGATGCGTCGGTGCTCACAGCGACACCTGCTGGAGGAACCGCTGCAGCGCGTTATTATGTCGCCTCGACGTTTTAATTATTTTATAACTTTTGTTTTTGTAATTCACGTAAAAATAAACTACGTCAAGCAAATAAACCTGTTATATATTAAATGTCTTACTTACTTCAGTTTGCATTTTAACCGGATTTACAAATATTAAATACATGAAGTAGAAGTACTTACAACAACGTTATTATTATAATGTAATAATTATAATTATTATAATTAGGTTAATCAATCGATCTAATAATGTTTATCACTTTCTCACCATATCACACATTTCATGGTTTATTTTTGGATAGTTTTCCTCATTAATTGTAACTTTATTCCTTCAATATAACAGTCATTAAAGTTTTTTATTCATGATGTAGTAGAAAAACATTTAAATTACGTTTAAATTAATGCATTTACTAAATATTTGTCTATGAATTAAACTTTTTCATGACATAACCAGAATATTTAAGTGATTTAAATTAAAAACACGGATGGAATAAAAATGGATAAAACTGTATCTCAAAAAAACAATATTCTCTTAAATATATTGAAAAATATTTTCTACACATTACACATTTTCTGCGCCTTTACTTATAATTCTAGATTCGGTCGAT